>JAZHYW010035098.1:0-75485 GCA_037355805.1 Ixodes ricinus | reverse complement strand
TCTTTATTTGTTTGGCGGGTTTTTCCGCCCAGGGGGCAGAGATAAAGGCGTGAAGCCTGACAGAGTCTCTGCCCCCCAACAGTTCAACAGTAAACAGTGCAATGAATATAATCAGCAATAGGTATACTCAGTAAACATTAAAAAAAAGCACAATGAAACAGCTAATTTAACATTCAACATTGTGAATTGTAAAATAAAATAAAACGGCTCAATAAAACAACTAGCAAAATCACATGTTACACAACAAGCATGATTCGAAGCGTATAACAAATGTAACGTCGTATGACACAGAAGCATCATATCACTAATAAAAAAATGATATAAATAGTATTTTATAAAAAAAAGTAAGAAGGTCACAGCATAAAATAGGGCTGATGGCCGCCATTTAGTTTAGCAATGAAGAATGATCGAATATATGTCAAGAGCCACATTTGTAGTCAAATATAAATACATACTAAAAATAACAACTTAGCCTACATATTACAGAACTGAGAAGCTAATACCACTGCCCACGAGAAAGCTTCGGCACTGTTTCTTGAAGGCATAAAATGTTTTATTATAATCTATAGTCATGTCTGTTCTGTTTAGCATCTTGGTTATCTGATATGACAAAGTAGTGCGGCCATAATTGGTTCTTATTGAAGGCATCCTTCGCTTTGGGTCTCGTAGTTGGTACGGACCTAAACTCGATTTTGGTGTGGAGTATATTCTGTGTTTGTGAATCCATTGTAAAAGCTTAAAATAGTATATTTGGTCTGCCTGAAGCATATTATATTTGATGAATAGTGGTTTGGTTCTTATGTTTCTAATATCTCCTTTATAATTTTCGCACATGCGAAGAATCCTCTTCTGCAAGGTGATAAGTTTGACGTAGTTCGAATTGATCGTCGTCCCCCAAACTAAGATGCCGTAACTGATTTTAGAGTAGAACAAAGAATAGTACAACGTTTGTTTTAGCCAAGTGGGCAGCAAGTTTCGTATTTTATATATACTTCCCGTAACACGAGATAATTCACCTTTGAGTTTATTCACGTGAGTGTTCCATGAAAGGTCCTCAGTAAACCATACACCGAGAAATTTTTGTTCCGACACTTGCTCAAGCACAGTGTCTTCAAATTTTAAGCTTATGGGGCTGCAGTCGAGTTTATTTATTGGCTTAAAAATAATATACTTAGTTTTGCTTGTATTTAGTTTCAAACAATTTGTTTGTAACCAATTGGATAGCTTCAATAGGTAGACATTTGCAGCATTTTCTAGGCATTTTTTCGTCACTCCAGAAAAGAATACGTTGGTATCGTCTGCATACATTATAAGGTCGGGGGAACCGGATATAGTCGTTATATTATTAACATATATAAGAAAGAGAAGTGGACCTAAAATTGACCCCTGAGGAACACCATGCTGTATTTTAAGTCTATTTGACGATTCGCCGTTTATTAGTACATATTGGTAACGATCTGCAAGATACGTTTCAATTAATTTTAGAGCTACTCCGCGCACACCGTAAATTTCAAGCTTTCTAAGTAAAATATTGTGCTGCACAGTATCAAAAGCTTTACTTAAATCTAAGAAGAGACCAAGAGTAAATAATTTGTTCTCAATATTTTCAACTATTTTATCCTTTATGTTAAGAAGCGCGAGCTCCGCCGATTTTTGCTTTTGAAAGCCGTATTGGGACTGCGTTATTATATTATGCTTCTCAAAAAAACATGTTAATCTATCAGCAATCACACGCTCAAATATTTTAGAAAAAACTGGGAGAACTGAAATAGGTCTGTAGTTATTAATGTTTGTCTCACCACCTCCTTTATACACTGGAGTGACCCTGGCTATTTTTAGCTCGTCAGGGAAATCACCAGACTGAAGCATCTTATTTACTATATTCGATAGAACTGGACTAACTATGGTCACAGTGTACTTAATAGGTAGGGTTTTTATTTCATCTATTCCAGCGGCGACGTCATTTTTTAGGTTTCTGATTATTTTATCAATTTCAAATGGTGTCGTTGGAGTAAGCATAATCGACCCAATTTGGTTTCCTGCGTCAATACAGTCATCTATGTTGGAAGCCCTCCCAGTGTACGCACCCATGCTAATAAAATGTCTATTCATTTCATCGCCAAGTTCTTTCCCTGTGACACGTTTATTATCAATTAGTATTTCTTTCAGATTACATCGTGCCTGCTCTCTGTTCGTGAGTTTGTTTACTGTGTCCCACATTTTTCTATGGTTATTGTGTATACGTAGAAGTTCTTTTTGATAGTATTCGCATTTTGCTTTTTTCAAGTCGGCATTCAGTTTGTTTCTGCATTTCTTGAACTCGATAAGCATCCGCGGATCACGATGCTGAATAAAGGCATGATACTTGGCATTTTTTTGCCTTATTCTTCCATACAGGTCTCTAGTCATCCAAGGCTTTCTCATTTTTTTACATTTCACTCTACGTTCCTGAAGAGGAAAAGCTGCATTATAGTACTGTCTGACTTTCATCAGGAATATTTTATAGGCATTTCTAGGGTTGCACTCAGCGTAAACGTCATCCCACGTTTCTTCTTCCATAAGGCAGCCGAAAGTTCTTAGCGTTTCCTCATTAATAGTGCGATGCCAAAACGTCTCTATGTCTTTGTTATTTTCTCTAGCAGAGGAGGACTCTAGGCAGAAGATTGGAAGATGGTCACTAATATCACACATGATGGCACCTGCTGTAATATGACGAGTGTCGGTATTCGTTATGCATACGTCAAGGTACGTGGCAGTGTCTGCAGTTATTCTAGTGGGCAATGTTATTAAATTGCTGCAAGCATACTGGTTGACAATATCGCGAAAATTTTGAGCGTGAAGATCATCTGAAATTGTGTCTATATTTATGTCGCCAAGAATAAAGAATGGCACAGATAGCGATCCAAGGAAAGACAGTGCATTATCAAGAAAGGTCATGAATTCATATATATTACCCGAAGGTGGCCTGTATAAAGCCAGAACAACAGTATTTGATATTTTAACACACAAGCTTTCAATGTTTGCATCAATTTCAGATAAGTCATCTACAACCTCATGCTGTAGTTTATCTTTAATATAAATAGCGATACCGCCACCCCTTTTCTTATCTCTGCTCATGATTTCGCACTTATAACCCTCCATGATTGGCGCCATGTCCTCTTTTGTCAGCCAGGTTTCCGTTAGTGCTATTACATTAAAGTGCACATTCAACGAATGCAAAAATATTTCTAGGTTATCAACTTTATTCTTTATGCTTCTTACATTTAAGTGTATTGCTGAAATATGGCGTTTACCTTCTTTGTACTTTTTATTGAACGCATTGTAGTCATAATAATAACAATCAGGTAGGACAGTTTCCATTATTGAAGTGTCGTGTGCACTCCAAGATACTAGCTTATAGTTCAATTCACAATTTTTTCCACATCAAACATGCCAGCAATTCGGATTGCGTTGGCATGTTCATCCTTTCGCGCAAAGACTTTTCCCCCGGATGACCACACAAATTTCCACCCAACAAGTTTCTTTTGGGCGATCGCAGCTCCCAGTAGCTTTTTATTTGCACCGGTTAAATGCTCATTTACATATATGGGGCTGGGGCTTCCGCCATAGTCAAGGTCTTTTGTTGTCAGTCTTTGTTTTTTGCTTTTCTGCAAGATCGCATCGCGTTTGGACCGTCGCACGAAGCGGACGATTATGTTTTTTTCTGATGTTCTGAATGTAGGTACGCGATGGCACACATCAATCTCAGAGTCTGAGATTGATTCGTTCAGAAGCGTCCCTATTCTTTGAACTATGTCGTATGCATCACCTTCCTCTGGTACGCCCTTTATCTCGAGGTTGTTGGACCGCTGATACTGTTCTAGTTCTTCGATTTTAGCATTTAGCTTACGGTTTTCAGCGGTCAATTCTTCATTTTTTTTGGATACGTTCTGGACCTCTTTCCGAAGTTCCTTTATTTCGTTTTTAATCTCGGTCACTCCGTCGCAGGTGTCATTACAGTATTTGACACTCTCTTTTAGGGCTCTAAAGTCCGCTCTCATCTCTCGTCTTAGCTCATCGAGAGTTTTCCCAATGTCTTTTACTTCTTTAGTCATGTCAGCGACCCGACGTCACCGTACTTGACACACTCAAAACAGACAAAAATGACAATCGGTGCTGTGTTCGGCAGCAGTGCAGAGAGACGTTTTAGGTTTATATAAAAATAAGTGCTTCTCACCTGCAGAGATACAGATGATTAGTACGGTGTTTCCTTGACGCGCACTGCTGCCGAACTGAAGACCAGGCTGGTGTGTTGGCTTCTTTTATAGATGATCCTGCCGTGAGTTGCGCTGTTGTCGCTGCGTCCCTTGGCCCGTGGCAGCGTGAGTGACGAATGATGACGTGGTGATCTTCGATGATTTGAATCCGCGAGTAGCCGGCAAACTGCAGAGATACAGATGATTAGTACGGTGTTTCCTTGACGCGCACTGCTGCCGAACTGAAGACCAGGCTGGTGTGTTGGCTTCTTTTATAGATGATCCTGCCGTGAGTTGCGCTGTTGTCGCTGCGTCCCTTGGCCCGTGGCAGCGTGAGTGACGAATGATGACGTGGTGATCTTCGATGATTTGAATCCGCGAGTAGCCGGCAAACTGCAGAGATACAGATGATTAGTACGGTGTTTCCTTGACGCGCACTGCTGCCGAACTGAATAAATAATAATATACTTTTAATGATAACGGAATCAGGAGCAAATTACAATGCGTCGACTGTCGAGGGTTAGCTGTACCCTTCTGTTCTTGGACACTCTGGATAATGAGCCGTACTGACGATTCGCAATTTCGGTGGGGTTTTGAGCGATGTAGGACGACTCGCACATGCGCCAGAGGAAACGACAGATAATTGAACACTGACGAGGGCACCACACATATTGCATTTTTTATTTAAGTCGAACTGCGGCAATAAGTACCTGTCGGGAATGTTAGCCTTCGGAGGCGGTTGGAAACGTGCTCTTTCACTAAATTCTTTTTTAGTTCTTCGTTTGGCTTGTATTGATTCTGGTAATTAGTTGAACAGCCGGTGCAGAATAAACGTACAATATATCTTAAACTCTTTATGTCTCATCTCAAAATATTAATTTAATTGAAAAACTAGTAAGAAAAAATATTATTTCGAGTCTATCAATTAAACCGTCAACAGAGTATCGCGTTTTATGAGGAACACAGTGGATGCTGACGTCCAGTATTAGGCCGTTCTGGCACGCGTGTCTTTTAAAAGCGTCGCCACGTCGCCCTTTCTATCGCTTTCATTATTTATTATTTTTGTTCCCGGAAGCTTTTGCTAGTTGCGAAGTCTTTTCCAAGCGACGCGGAGTCGTCTCGTCGTCTCTCCTGCTTATTTTGTTTTGCTTCTTGTTGTGGTTCCGAAAGCTTTTGACAGCTGGCGAAGGCTTTTCGAAGCGTCGCGGCGTCGCTTCGTCCTCTCTCTTGCCTCATCTGTTCGCCGCTTCCATAGTTGGTTCCGAAACCTTTTGGCAGTTGGCCAACTCGAGTTTCTTCCACTATATATTAATCAACATGCACAACGGACGCTCTTGAAATTTGAGCAAGCTTTCATAAGAACGACAATTTTGTATTTAAAAACATTTCTTCAATATTAGAATGCTTTACATAGTAAAATGATTGACACAAGGTCGTTTCCTTTTAAGATCATGGAGACCTGAGTGCTCCGATCGGGGACGTCAAGTTAAGCGGGAACTAAGCAACTCTGGGTCGCCAGGAACACAACGTCCAATGTGAACGTGGGTCACGTCATTCCACTTGTGCCTACCACGGGAAGCCTACATTTCTTTTATTTACGGGACTTTAGATGAGCTCTCGAGATACGGATGGCGCGTTCGGCAGGGCGTTTTGGAGCGCTTCGGGAGCGCTCTTTCCGGAGCATGCGCATTCGTTCTCTTGGGTCATTGGGACCGAAGGATTTGTGTTATCGGTGATAAATTGTATAGGTGGAACCGTCTCCGTGGAGCGGTTTGGTTATCCATGTAGTGACAACTTTCCCGAAAACGGCAGGGATAACTTGAAATTTATTTGTTGCGTTCTACAGAAACGTATGTGAATTCACTCTTCCGCAGAGTACGAAGGCGGCCGATCATGGCGAAGAATTAAAACATCCCAGCAAATGACAAAACTCGGAATACAATCAGACCAAGAAAACGTGATCTCCGCAAGGACATTAACCATGACGTTTCACTTGCGTATTATCTCTGCGCACATCACTTTTTTTCAACACTAATTTTATTTTGAACATCCTACCATTCTTCGCCGTAATTAGCTGCCTTCATGTTCTGCAGGAATCTGAACTCACGGAAATTTTTTAAGGTGTGGTACCGCACGCCACCTTCTGACTCTTCCCCACGGAAACGCAATAGAGCTTGCTTTCAAAAAGTATATAGAGACACTGACGCAACGCTTGACAGAGTTGACGGGAAAATAGGGTCATGTGCTTCCACATCCAGTTCGTTACTAAAAGTGAAATCGTCTACCTCAGGCCGACAATTTCTCTCTATGGGACGAATACCTAAAGAGTCGGCTTTCGTGTTGTATTCGTCAGCAAACTAATTTCTGTTCAGGGTTTCGTTCCCTGAGTAGAACTCGAATCTTAGAACGAATCCCTACTCAGTGATTTGTTCCGAGGTGTTGAATACTCACTGTTTAGGGTTTCAAGCTTAGTCGCGAACTACCTGTTCCGCTGGACATTTTGTTTTAGTAGGTCAGGGCTCCATACCGATTTGTGACATCCTCAATAAGGTGGCATTGGTAGTTTGTCGCATACGCTTGGGACATAGTGAGAGCCTATTTGTCTTCAGGTCACTTACCTTTATCTGCGGTGTACTGAAAGTGCCGGTTACCAGTAGCGACGAGGAACACTGTTGCTGTCGCCTGAAACCACCCCCAGATGGCAAAGATCCGATTAAATGTGCCAGAAAACGCAACACATTGCTTCATCTAACGGGCAGTAATAGGCCCCGCCCTAACGAGGAATGATAAGCATGCTCCTCAAATTCACCACTTTGAGTCTGCACTCAGTTAACAACAAAATCGGTACCGAAAGTTCGCGTAGCGTGCCCATTTGAACTTCGGCGACAAAAGCGCGGCGTTATTGTCGAACGGCAAGTTTGCCGGTTTGAAAATCTAGTAATCATAAAAGTGACGGCGACCTTGCCCAAGAATTATATGATCAATTACTTTTCCTCTCAAGTAATGAAGTAACCTAATTGAATAATGTTAACCAATACTATTTGTAATTGTAATCGATTACATTCTTTTAGTAATGCGCCAGTCTGAAACGATATATACTCCGATATGTTTGGTACATTAACAAGGAATGCTGAAAAAAAAAAAACAGTAACGATCGTACCCAAATCCTGAAGACGTCTCGGCAAGCCATTGCCGCAATGAAAGCACGCTATCTTTGTTTCTGAAAATCTCGCTTTTCTTCGAGCTTCCTACTCCACCTCGAGGATCAGGATTAAAACAGAACGCCGTTCGCTAAAACTGAGCAAAGCGCGAAGGCCATAGTTGCTTTTGCTTTATTGCTGTTTTGGTTTGAATTTATTTGACTGAGTAGATCCAACTAAAGGCGCCATTCAAAAGCAGCGTGTCATATCCTTTTATTGCTTAAAACAAATGACGACGGAAAGCTTTTGGTGCTGCCGCCAACATTTTAAGAAGGAAGAATCTAAAATGTATTTTAATAGGGTAAGGGAAGCAATCCCAGCTGCTCAATGTGTGTGTTGTTTTGCCGACGTACACACTTCGGAAATGTTTTTTGTTCGAAGTTATTTCAGTTTGGTATACACACATATTTCGCGCAAGTTTGAATTCCGAAGATTCAGAGTAGAACGTTCTTCTGTTTTTTTCTTAATTATATCAGGACGAGATACGCTGAGCATAGTATCTTATAACACCCGTGCTATGTAGGATTTAGGATTTTCAGTGAACGTTTGTCGAGTGGTTTTTGTGAAAAGCTATTTATGTGTAAATTTAATAAATTTGACTGTCTGCCGCAAAATCTAGCTAGCCGTCCAAACAGCTGCTATACTCGGCGACAACTTTTGTTGGCAATGTAGTGGAGGGTACAGGCACGCGTTCCTCTCCCATTTTGAGCGCTGAACAAGGCTGTGCGCAGGCTCTCCTCCTCTCCACTCCATTGCCAAGGAAAGTTGTCACGCAAAGAGTATGGCCCTTTGTTGGTCACAGATGTTTCCATGATGAGAAAAAATTTATTAGACAACGTTTTGTGGTTAAAATGGCGCAATCATGCAGATGAAAAATAATGTCTAGCAAGAGTCACAACATTTGTCCAGTTCCAGATCTGTATCCCAGTGGATACATTGCCTCTTAAGGTAACCCTTACAGCCCACGAGTGTGGAAGCTCCAGAAACAGTTCCTTCGTTCCGTGAAGCACAGGAGCATGTCACATTTCGTGCACTTTACACGTGTTTGCCCGGTGGAACAATACCGGCACCTGCCTTTTGTGCCGAAAGAAGGCCAGTGTCCAATAGTGTCATATCTCACGTCGTCAGCTGGCCTTGAAGCCTTTGCCTTGCGGATCTTTTTTTGTGGAACCTCATCAAAAGATGGTCTACCTCTTTTTCTCTTTCCTGCTTTTAGAAGGGATTCACCGACAGCCACTCGAAAGTCCTTCAGTGCAAGTGCCGGTTGATTCAGAAGAATGCGACAGTCACGGCGATAGAGCAACCAGGCATTGTTGATAGATATATCAAGCAACTGTGCAAACAACTTCAAATAGTATCTTTTTGATTTCAAAGGTGTTCTGTAAAGCTCAATTAGCATATCAGCGAGGTCTACGCCTCCCATGTGGTTGTTGTACTCCAGTACAATTCGAGGGCATGGTACTGCAACTTTCTTTGATTCCTCCTTCGAGAAGCGCTTGACAGTACCTTCTGGCTGAACGCCAACAAAGTTGCTCGCAAGGTTCACAACTTTATTGTCAACCCATTTGATGATGGTGACACCTGAGGTCTTCTCTGTCTTTTGATCATAATGTCCACGGCCTTTCTTCAAAAGGGCCTTGTCCTCTAGAAGGGGACATCCACGCATTCTTGGAGATCGTATAGTGCCCAGTGACACCGTTCCAAATGTCTCTTTCAGATATTTTATGAGCTCAATACTGCAGAAAAAGTTATCAAAGAACACAGCGCTTTCTTCTGGGTTCTGGAGAGTTCTGCAGAGGTATACAACAACCTTTCCTCCAAGACCGAGGGCCTCCTCCTCCGCACTGAATGTCACATGAGAAAATGTGTCAGCTCCAGCATATGGCAGGATGTCGTAAACCATTCCTGATACGCCTGCACGCACAAATAGCTTGTAGCCCCATTTATGTGGTTTATTCTTCATATACTGCCGCAGCTTCCCAGCTCGTTTGCCTTTGTAAGGCACCATCATCTCGTCGATGGATTGTTGTTTTTCCTCTTCAACCTTCCTGAAGTTCCCACGAAGTAGTTCAAAGGCAGGCCGTATTTTTGTAAACTTGTCCGTTGCGTCTTCTGTCGAAGTGAAGTGTACTAGTCTTCGGAGCTTCTTGAAGCGTTTTACAGGCATTACGTCCGCCATGAGAGGGTATCGGAGGCGGTCCGACCAGTAGTCGGAAAGCGCAGGCATCTTCACAACGCCCATTAGCACTAAAATGCCCAAGAATTGTTCAATCTCAGCAGCAGATGTGTTGACTGAGGCTCCTTCAGTTCGTACCGAATATAGATTCGTCTCATTTGCGATGAGCTCGATGAATGCACTGTCAAAAAATAGCTTGAAGTAGCTAACCGGAGCTTTGACTTCTCCCTGACCATATTGCTCACTTAAAAAATGCCGGGAATAGTCCAGATCTCTTGACTCCCATACAAGTGCCAGGGGCCTCTTCTGCTTTTTGGAACGTGCGAAAGAACGAGGAGCTTTAGTGTTACAAAGGTCAGCTACGTCAGCCGAAGTGCTAGGTGTAGCAGCATGGGATGTTGATGGCTGTTCTGACGGCAGATCAGTGTCGCTGTCTACTGGTGATGGGCTCTCTGCACGCAGGTGCTCTTTCCGCCAACTCTTGCAGGGCACATAGTCCTCGTCACTATCCCCACTGTGGATTGGGTCATCATCATCAGATGAGGCGATGTCAGAAATCATGCCATTTTCGGGTATAAGGGCCCGCACGCTGCGGTCTCGTTGTCTTGCACAGTAGAATGTGCTTGGGCGCAGCTCCATCTGACAATTAAACAAAGAAAAAGAAAGCTTACGCTTTCCAACAAAAGGCATCTCTGAATGGGCAA
The DNA here is from genome assembly GCA_037355805.1 of Ixodes ricinus. Lineage (NCBI taxonomy): Eukaryota > Metazoa > Arthropoda > Arachnida > Ixodida > Ixodidae > Ixodes > Ixodes ricinus. The sequence continues at coordinate 65,170 of JAZHYW010035098.1, read as the reverse complement.
TGTATCCCCACAGATACATTGATGTTTGGCATGCAATTTTTATAAATCTATTCAAGAAAATGTAAAATTAAGTCACTCACCTTTTTGTTTGTCGCCCAGCTGTGCCTTTCACACAGTGATCTCCCAACAACGTGATGAACAGGCAATACAAGGAACGCAAATTTACCGCGTGGCTGCCAGACTAAAGCACACCAGTGTCCGGCCCATACAAGTCGGAGCTTTTACGCCCCCTGGTGTCACTATAACGAACTTCACAAACGCGAAAATGGATGAAACCGAAACCGAAACTGAAGATTTGAGAAGGAATGGCAAAACGCCCTTGTATTGAGTTTTTAGTACAAGAAAAAAGTAGATAAAGCCAGTGTATCTATACGGATACATTGACTGTTAAAGGGATAGAGTGGGGTCGATTCACCAGGTAACCTTGTTATTGTTTTTTTTTTTTATCAGATGTGTGCCTGTGTTAAAGACACACCTCGAATTTTTTTTTTTTTTTTGCTTTCCATTAAATTTAAAAATTACTCAGACAGAGTATCGACATACATGCCTCAGCCTCAAGGGCAATTGTTCTGGAGCTGAACCCGCAGGACTGTGACTCAGCAACTTCTGTTGTTCCATCACCTAGCCTATAGCCACTGGAAGCTTCAGAAACTCACGGCGTGGTTTGTTATCTTTACGCCTCTCATTTTTGATTGGTACTTCGGCTTTTTTGCTGGATATTTATGCAATCTCATAGGCTGCAGTGTGATAAGAAGATTATCAGACCACTCGCCCAGAGTTCCTTTGGAAGAAGCACTCGACCCCAGGGGCAAGAGAACCAATTGGAGCCCATTCAATGGGTTTCAAGCAAGGTTACTAGAACCACTCATTTGGGAAACTGCCGTAGAGCCCGCTCTAAAAAAATTGGCACCGATCCGTACTCGAGAACCGAGCTAATGGCGATCGCAACGCCGCCATTTCTCCCGCAGCGGCCATTCGAGGAACTACACGCGACTTCTATTTCGTTTTTAAACGGCCATTCTGGGGCCGAAACAGATACGGTGGAAAAGGTTTCACGGGGCACCCCCGTCTCCCAAGCGGACGCGCCGCTAATCACTATCGAAGTTAGGATGCGGCTAGGTCGGGAGCGCGCTACCTGAAATCCCCGCTGAGGCAGGGTTGTATAAAAACAATATTAATTGTGCTGCAAAACCTTGCTAACTAAAGATTTTAGAAAACATCACGCGCCCGTCATTTTGTACTAAACTCCAATAAAAGTTACTACAAAAGAGTTTTTTCCATTGGTTTTTACGCAAAAACATGCTTTCTAAAAGCTCAAGGTGACCACAGTAAAGACAAATGATAAAGAGTGGCGCTGTTGTCGTATTTAGCTTGGTCTCTGTGGACGCCAGCGGCCCAGGTTTCAATGGGGAGTTTCACAACTGAGTGTTCTAGTAACGACCTTGCTAACCCTAACCAAGGGAATGTTGATTCAAATTGGCGCAATTTCAAACACTATACTGGTGACTAAATTCTCGCCTTTTCCCTCCTTTTTTATTTCATTTTTACGTATTTTCCCAGGGGCATTTAGAAAGCCCTGTACTACATTTGAAAGAGAAAATAAACTGTAAAATATGTCTGTTGTGTACGCGCGCGACATAACGAATGCGACTGGAATGTTTTGTTTATTTACCGATGAGTTTTGATGGCGCTGTCCATTGCAGCAGTTTTCAATCGACAAAGCGCTTAGCTGTCGAAAATGGTTTACACCGCAAGATTGCAGAAAGGCGCGGATATTTGACTCGTAAAAATAACGTATACTTACCGATGTACATGACAAGACTCATACATAAAATTTAGCCAGTGTCAGCATTCGAACATCATAATTCATACGTACGTACCACACGGTGCCGCGTTTTCTGAAAATTATTTATTTGAGAAAGATTTCAAATAACACAGCACTACGGCTTCAACAACCACACCGTGACGATCGGATCGAATCTAAGAGGACCTCGTTTTGGGACACGTTTTGGGCAAGAACTTTTTTCTTTTCTTCACCACACCAGCTCCAAGGCAAAGGAACAGACGCGACTGGTTTCGACGCCACCCCAAGCCGAACAGCCATTTTTGGCGATGACTGAGAAGGACTTTACACGGATTATCTGTGTGGTCGGTTGGAGCCAGACTTGTACGTAGTTCAACTACTCTACTCAAGTTACTGTAGTTTAACTACTTTTCTGAGTAGTTTAGTAACTTTCAATTACATTTTTATTTCGGTAATTAGTAGTTTACTTTAATTACTTTTTCTCAGTAACTTCTACTCAAATTACAAATTACTTTCGAATTTTAGTGGTTGTTTTGCCTATCAACAAACATTCCTGCACAAAAGACATAAGATGTTGGAAGATCAGCTGATATTTGCGAAGAGGGAGAAGCATGTGGCGTAGGAAGGGGGTGGGGAGAAAATAGTTTGGAGAGTCCGAAACCCCCAAAAATTTTCACGAGCCCCCCCCACTGCAACAACACTGCTACGAGGCGCGGGGAGCGAACAGACACGACGCAAGAGAGGCCGAGTAACTGCGGGATTAGCGCCGAAGGCTGGCGTTTCTTTGTGTGAAGCTCAAGGAGACTTGACCCATTTGGAGAAAGGGCTGGTCCCCGCTTCTCCCCAGCGTAGAAACTTTCGCCCACTACAGGAGGTGCACACACTGCATCCTCATTCAAAGGAGGCAACAAAATGCAGCACCTGCCCTGAAGCTCATCTGGTGCTGCCGTAGTTTGTGCTGTACTCGAAGAATTGCGTGCTAAAGTGCAACGCAAAGGCGACCTTTTCGCGTTGCCTTTCCTCCCAAAACTCAGTATATGCAGATCTTCGAATGTTCGAAGATCGTTCGAGAAACCTTAATAATTCCCCCATCGTTTTTATATAAAAAAATAATAAACAAGCAGTGTTGGGAAGTACTCTAAGTACATGGTACTTAAAGTACTACTGTTTAGAAAACTTGTACTTTATTTGAAGTACATTCTCTGAGCATGTACTTGTACCTTCCGAGGAAAGTAAAACTTCCGACTTCAATGTACATTCCCCGAATTTGAAAACAAAAGATGGCGTATCGTCGTGTGAAAACACGCTCTTTCGAGACGTCATCTGGTCATTTCTCTGAATGAAGTAACGGCGGCTATAAGACCAACACAATTAAGTGCCTTATAAGTTGATTATGTCAAATAGCTCGTCAGCAAGAGTAAAACAACTACTCCGTGGCGACTTGACTTTATACAATATTTGGTGCCATTTCCGCAAAAACTGATGCACCTCCGATTACCCCTGTAGCAATGCATACCAGTTAAAAAAAGACTATATAGGGAATGAAAGGTCATCATGAAAGATTGTGTTAAAAGTACTTGTACTTTACCTTGAAAGATATTGTATTTATAGTACGTTAGTTCAAGTACATTTCACCCGGTGTACATACTACTTTACTTGAAGTACATAACCTCTCATTTACTTTGTACTTTACTTCAAGTACTTTTAAGATGTACTTTACGCAACACTGTAAACAAGCATGCACTGTCTAAAAAATCAAGCTCAGGCAGTGCTAAACCTCAAAATAGAAATGACACATTTTTCGCTAACGGATCGAAACCTATGTACTTTCTTTTTACCACAAAAAACATATAAAAGTAACTTCAAAGTAACTTCAAAAGTAATTCGCTACTTTTTTACGGTAATTAGTAATTTCCTCAATTACTTTCCATTTGAGTAATTTCTACTCTACTCAAACTACTTTTGAGGCCAATACTCAGTAACTTAACTTAATTACTTTTTTTGAGTAACTTGTACATGTCTGGTTGGAGCATAGCATATACTGACAAAGCCTGTCAGATCGCCACGGGAGGCAGCCGCCGAGAATGGAAAAGGCGGACCGGCAAACAACCCAGACAACGGATGAGAGGAGAGCCACGTGACTGGCGCCGCCGCTGCGGCGAGACGCCGAAACACACTTCTCCCGAGCGAACAAGTGTGTTTATGGTCCTCGCCGCTGCAAAAGCTGCGCGCTGACGTCCAGGTTCCCCGAGAAATGGCTCTTTGATGCTCTGTGCATGCTACCAGATCCTCGCGCTCCAAATCTGCGACCGGGCACTCTATGGCTCCGTCGTCGAACTGCCAGGCTTTGCACGACTCGTAGCCGAACGCTGGTCGTGTCCAACCTGTGACCTACGATGGCCTTCTTTTGTAACGCAGGAAAATTCTGCATGTAGGCTTTCTTATCGAGGAGGTGTTGTCTATTCGCGTCTCCAGCACGTTGCTCGCCCTCCCGCGGCGTAAACAGGAAGCGCTCTGCGAGGGTGCCCAGGTTCTCCTACTCAGCTTGCTCGGCGATACTGCTCGCGATCATGACTTGCCAAATGTCCTTTCCGAATGCAAACGACACTCTTCACTGTCCCAACGTAGTGCTGCAGCCGGTGTGGGATTGAACCTTATTACAGAGTTTTAATATTGCGTATAGAAGCAAACGCAAGTGGTGTGCGCCTTACGCTAGTGTTGCGTGCTCCACGTTCCGCACGCGCGTCGTCGCCATGCTTCGGTCCAAGACCGCAATTTTGGGCTCCGCGCATGCGCAGTGTGGAACACGCAACGTTAAGGAAAACACACAGTGATTGCGTTCCCTCGTATGCGTAATGTTAGTGAGTTTTAGTGTTGCGTACACGAGCAAACGCAAGCGCTGTGCGTTTGCTGTTAGCGTTGCGTTCTCCACGCTGCGCATGCGCGAAGTCGCCATGCGCCAATCCAAGGCCGCAGTTTGGGCTCCGTGCACGCGCAGTGTGGAACACGCAACGCTAACGCAAACGCACAGGGCTTGCGTTCGCTCGTATACGCAATACTAAAACTCACCGTTTCACCGGTTTTCCAACGCAAACGGAACGTGCTGCAGTGAGCAGACGTGCAAGCGGGTAGGCGTTCCTTCGAACTGGAAAGGCTGAGATCGGCAAAATGACGGCGCGTAAAAATTAAAGAAACTAAATGTCGCGAAAAAAGTAAAATTCTTAATTTTTTAATTTTATTTTTAGCATTTGGTTTGGAACCATTGGCGGCGACTTTGGAAGTTTGGCCGATTGTCACATGTCGCGACTTTGATAGCACCTTATGCTTTACCCACAATTAATGTAATTTCACGTGGATGTCTCAGGTTAGCTAGAAGGTTTTCATTGATTTTAGACTATTTTTATTTTATAACTTGTTAAACAAACTGAAACCTTTGTGGAAAGACTATTATGGTTGAATTGCGTATTTCTGTGGTCGTGGCGCTTATCGTATTAATAATATTTCGTATTAATAATAATAATACAATTTAAATATTTTAACACGTAGGTTTTCACGCTGCAATATATTTTGTTGCACTGATCTAATTTCAAACCCGCGAACTAGTATGGCAATGAAAAGTGCAAACTATCATCACTGGTGCCAAAAGCAGAATTTTTAATTGTATGTATGTATGTAGTCTTTATTTCAGACGAAAGAGAAGTCTGGGGGCTGGGATAAAAGAAGACAAACTTGTCTTCTGACGGGACCTCAGCCCCTGGTTTTTTACAGCACTCAGCACAAAACAAAACAAACACTGAAATGAATTCTTTAGCCAACGGGCATATGTAGAAAATATAAATAAATGCAACTCAAAAGCTGGGATACGAACTGCAGATCATGAGAGACTTAAAATACATGTTACAAGGTTATCTTTGAATGTCTGAAAGGAATACGAAAAACTCTGACATTGTTATCAAGAAAGACAAACAGTCAAACACTGGGTTTAATATGAAGTCATATGCATTACACGTTGCTTTAGAAAACACACACACTTCTGCTGGCTGACTCGGGTTCCGTCTTTGGGTTTTTATAGCGAGAAACAGCGTTTCTAATGCATACGTTTTGTGAAAATATTATAAACCCGTGGCGATATTTTGCCAAATAGGGACTGATTCTGTTATTCTTGTGTTGGGAATAATGTTGAAGCCATTATTCTAGGGGTGTGCGAATATTCGAAATTTCGAATACGAATCGAATATTTTCCTTATTCGAAACGTATTCGATTCGAAAATTGCATATTCGGAAGTTCCCGAATATTCGGCCAAGGCCGAATATTCGGGGAAAACGGCGAATATTCGAGCAAGTAACGAATAATCTGCCTGCCATGCATTCCCCTATAAATATGTTTATTCACTAAGAAAGGCGTATGATGCGTGCGTTATCGATCTGTTTGGTTTCTATCTGTCCGATGGCAGCAAGACAGGATCAGTTTCGGTTTCTTTTTCACCAAGCCCTTTATTGTGTAGCACTTTCATAGCAATATGTGATGTAATTGCGCGTTCATAAATTGATACAATAAAATAAACCTCGAGAGTGAAATATAAATATAAAATAAATCTCGAGAGTGTTATCTAATATAAATGTTTGAAAAGTAAAAAAAAAAAGTACAAAGCTAAGTGCGAACAGAACATTGCATCGCCATTGACAACAACTCCTGCCACTCCCGCGCAGTCAAAACTAGGGATGTCGCGAACCTGCCCAGGTTCGAGTTCGACCAAGTTCGACTTTTTCCAAACTTTCAACGTGATGTTCGACAAAGATTCGACTGAAGTCCAACCTTTGTGCGCATGCGAAGAAAAAAACTAGTTGTCTCCACCTGGCGGAGGAAAAGTGCAATATTTGTTGGGTTTATTGGCATCACTGGTTAACATTAATAACTAGAAAACGTTAAAAGCGCATTATTTTCGCTTTTGTATGGTGTAAAAATTGGTAACAAATTTATTAAATATAAAATGAAGTACTTTCTAAATCATTTCGCAGGTTTCCCGAGTGAAAGGGGCTTTCTACTTGCTGAAATTAACACGTTGAGCAGTTAATTTTCCTACACGATATTTTGTAATGAGTGTATTACTAGAAGTATCTTTAGCCTGCTGCAGCCTAGTAAAATGCAGTTTGCATTGATTTATTTTAAAAAGGCAGTAAAACCTGCTATTACCTCTTGTTTTGCAATTTTTTAGTATTCGACACATTTTCGATATTTGATTGGATATCCGAAGCCCGTTTTTTGTCTTATTCGTATTCGATTCGTATTCAAAAATTTCTATGTTCGCACACCCCTACATTATTCATCTAAATACCCCAAAACCCATTAAAAGAACAGCGGTCCATTATTTCCCTTGACAATTTTTTCTAAGCGAGAAAAGGCAGCAAAAACCTACACATATCAGCACAGATTTTTTTTTGACAAATACAATATCCTATGTGTTAATTACATCTGAGGTGGGACACTGAACTTTCCAAGCTATTTTGAAGTGCCTGGATCGGACACGTATATGTCACAAAATAAGTGTTTCCGCGAACAACTTTTCTAGCACAATAATCACGCTGTGACACATATTAAGTTATGAAATAATCCGAAATTAACACCCATTCCGAGAAATTAAATCCAAAGTAGAGTTTAATTTCGGTTTCGTTCCAGAATTAAAACGTCCCTGTTGGCGTAAATATTGCCACGCGCGTCGGCGAGCAAGCGCGTGCGTGGCCGAGTGGTTACCGCGCTTGACTTTCGTGCGGAGGCCCAGGGTTCGATTCCTGGGGGCTCCGCGAATTTTGTTTATACTTTCAGTTTATTATTCTGGTGAATTCGAGAACATTATTGTTTATTCTAGGCCCGAAAGTTATACGCGTCGAACCTTCCACGCCGATTATTCCAGAAGCCCACGCGTGTACAAAAGAGGCTTCCCGTGGCGAGCCAAAGTCAGTTTCGCCTCAGCGTTCGATCCTGCTGCTTCGCCGCTTTCGACGCCCGCGACGCTCTGTTGTTATCTTTCTTTTTCCTTTTATTTTTGGGCACAAGTTCGCCCCATTAAACGTTTCAGTTTCCTCAGTTATTCCTTTGTTTTGTCACTTCGTTATTCGTGACATTTTGGTGGAGGTGTGGGGTAACGCATGCCCCTGCCGCGTACCCCTCCGAGTTCCGACAGCGCAAGTCCGAGCACAAGGCCCCAAGAACCCAACGAAGACCAGACCGAGCTCCGATCAAGTCGCCGGAACCTTGGCCTACCCCCGGAGTTAGGACCCTTGCCACCTAGGACCAGGCCAACAAGGACGACGACGATGGCCGACCAGGCCCAGACCCCGGCCGCCCCTGCCGTTGTATACCTACCCGTGGCCCCCAGAACTCCTGTACGCCGAGAAGTTCGAATGGGCCGAGGAGCAGCAGCAGGCATTCGACGAGCTGAAGCGACGACTGCAGACTCCTCCTGTTCTTGGACATTTCGATCAGGATGCGGAAACCGAAATTCACACGGACGCCAGTAACGCTGGACTTGGCGCGGTACTGGTGCAAGTGCAACAAGGCACCGAGCGAGTTATCGCCTACGCAAGTCGGACACTGTCCAAAGCGGAGAAAAATTACTCCACGACTGAAAAAGAATGCCTTGCGGTCGTCTGGGCAATCACGAAGTTTCGTCCGTACTTGTACGGGAGCCCGTTCCGTGTAGTCACGGACCACCACTCGCTCTGCTGGCTTGCGAACCTCAAGGACCCGTCAGGACGACTCGCTCGATGGAGTCTCCGACTACAGGAGTTCAACATGACTGTAGTCTACAAGTCAGGCCGCAAGCACAGCGACGCCGATTGCCTGTCCAGAGCCCCTGTCGAGACATCCTCCGGCAGCATCGACGACGATGACGACGAGTGCTTCCTTGGGGCGGTCAACACCGACGACATGGCGCGACGTCAAAGAGACGATCCTGAGTTGCGCGCCTTAATCGAGCACCTCGAAGGACGAGGGGGTACTATCCCCCGTGTCTTCTTGAGAGCCCTGCCGACCTTCGTCCTGCGACAAGGTGTGCTTTACAAGGAGAACTTCGGAGACAACAGCTCGCCATGGCTGCTGGTAATCCCTGCCGACCTTAGAGAGGAGATCTTCCAAGCCTGTCACGACGACCCAACGGCTGGGCACCTCGGCTACAGCAGGACGCTCGCCAGGATTCGAGAAAAATACTACTGGCCAAGGCTACCGAAGACCGTTCACCTCTACACTCGATCATGCCACGAGTGTCAGCGACGCAAGAAACCGCCGACGAAGCCATCAGGACATCTGCATCCGATTGCTCCCCGTCTACGCCGTTCCAGCAGATCGGAATGGATTTACTTGGCCCTTTCCCGCCGTCAACGTCGGGAAACCGCTGGATAATCGTCGCCACAGATTATCTCACACGGTACGCCGAGACGAAAGCCCTTCCATCAGGTACGGCTGTGGAAGTGGCCAAGTTTTTCATCGAGTCCATTGTCCTCCGGCACGGCGCCCCCGAAGTCCTCATTACCGACCGTGGATCATCGTTCCTGGCCCAGCTGACGCAAGAGATCCTTCGTCTCAGTGGCACCGGCCACCGTCGAACCACTGCGTACCATCCGCAGACAAATGGACTAACAGAACGGCTGAACAAAACCATCGCCGACATGATCTCAATGTATGTCGACGTAGAGCACAAGACTTGGGACGAGGTGTTACCCTACGTCACATTTGCTTACAACACGGCGGTGCAAGAGACCACAGGAGTAACACCGTTTCAGCTGGTGCATGGCAGGAAAGTGTCGACCATGCTCGACGCAATGCTACCCCACGAGCCAGCTGACGATGGGATACCCGACGCCCAGGTGGTTGCTCAACGAGCCGAAGAAGTCCGCCAGCTCGCCCGACTCCGAATCCAAGACCAACAACGTGTCGACGCTGCCCGGTACAACCTTCGCCGGATCGACGTTCGCTTCAAGCCCGGAGACCGTGTGTGGGTTTGGACCCCAATACGACGACGCGGTCTAAGCGAGAAACTCCTGAAGCGCTACTTCGGACCCTACAAAGTGCTTCGCCGACTTGGCGATCTGAACTACGAGGTGATGCCCGATGGAACACGGACTTCATCACGCCGCCCTCCACGACCGGAAGTCGTTCACGTCGTGCGCCTCAAGCCGTACTACGCGCGATAAGACTGTGAACTGTGATCTCGTGCAACGCTTGATAGGATTGTGTTTTGCCAGCTTCCGTATTTTCCCATTCTTTTGTTTGTCTTGCTCTGTTCTGTTGCCTTTCACGTGGCATCGAGGCGATGCCTTTTTAAAGGGGGAGTAATGCCACGCGCGTCGGCGAGCAAGCGCGTGCGTGGCCGAGTGGTTACCGCGCTTGACTTTCGTGCGGAGGCCCAGGGTTCGATTCCTGGGGGCTCCGCGAATTTTGTTTATACTTTCAGTTTATTATTCTGGTGAATTCGAGAACATTATTGTTTATTCTAGGCCCGAATGTTCTACGCGTCGAACCTTCCACGCCGATTATTCCAGAAGCCCACGCGTGTACATAAGGGGCTTCGCGTGGCGAGCCAAAGTCAGTTTCGCCTCAGCGTTCGATCCTGCTGCTTCGCCGCTTTCGACGCCCGCGACGCTCTGTTATTATCTTCTGTTTCCTTTTTACTTTTGGGCACAAGTTCGCCCCATTAAACGTTTAGTTTCCTCAGTTATTCACCGCCTCATCACTTGTCATTCGTGACAATATTACGCTAAACAACGTTTTTGTTTTCAGGGTAAAGAGGTGAAATGCGCTCTTAAGTCCCTAGCTTCCTCGTATAAGCAGGAGTAATTTGTGTCGCTCAGTGAAGCCAGCACATTAGACAGCATCAGCAACTTGTATACCGGCACGCAACTCCGACCCTCACTATAACCGCCATTTTGGAAAATGAGTGGCGCCACCTATAGCGAATTGGAGTCGCGAATTGGCGACGAGATGTATTGGTGGCGCCACCTCGCGGGCGCCCTCCTGTGACGTAGCTTGTAGGATGCGAGCAGACGACGCGCAATGTGAAAGCACGGGGTGGCTATGTTAGTTCGCATCTATGCCGATTAAAAACGGTTTATTTATTAAAGAAACGCGTATGACGTTTTGTGAGTGATCTTTCTAATGAATAACAGCGGCCTCAAAGGTGCTTTTAATATTAAAGTAAAAAAAACTTTAAAATGTTTAAAAACAAGCCTGGACCTTCACATTACAGCTTGCGCGGCGTGCGTCAGGGCTATTCACAGCATCTCTGATTCTTGTTTTTTCGGATCTGTGGAGGCTGCTGTAGAAAAAGGTTTTGCATTCTCCAGAGTAAATGACGTGCTGTCTTCTTAGCTGTGCACGCGCGCTTAGTTGTGTTGCAAAGCGCCGCACTACATAGCTACATTGAGCTTGCCGATACCGACGCTTCTATCCAAGTGTGACTCGACGGTTGCTGAGAAGCGAATGCTCGTCAGCAACTGACGCTTAGTTCCTCCCGAATCGAATACGCGGCAAAGAAGTTTGTCACATCGCGACTTCTGCTCAAAAAGAAAAGTAGAATTGTTCGTAAATTCTTAAATTGTCGGACATGGCCCGGCAAATTCAGGCGATTGCTTAATTTGTTCTAATTTTTACTTAGAATATGATTACAAAGTTAAAATTGCTCGCTGAGAAGCGCCTCAGGAACTGTGCGCATGTGGGTCAGAAAAATTAATTATACAAACGGTAGTAATTCGTAGCAGGAATATATCTTATTTTTTGCGACGCTGAAGTGTCACCGACTTACTTGATTTAAGACTTCGACAGCAAGGGGTCTCGCACGTTTCGCGTCGACCGGGTGAATAAGCAGGGAATCGAAACGACTCCTGATGTCAGCCACTGTTTCTTCTTGCCAGTTACTTTGAGGAAATGTTTGTTTACTGGTGTGCCAAGTTCAAAAAGAAACCCACTTGGAACTAATCAAAAGACCAACACTCACGGAACACAGTGGAACCAACAAGATACACGGATTCGCATTCACTGAAGTGTTTACTAAAAACACACGAGAGGTTCTCGAATTTCGCTTTCCTATTTTCACATTCGATGATACATTCTTTTGTCAGTTTTATTTCGTTCGAATCATAATAAAAATTGCTCCCTATTCGCCGTTTTGTATGTTCTAGTGGGGTAAAGGCCTGGATATTCGTTTATCATCATCCAGCTTTTTGTACTGGGGTAGCGAACTGCTTACCACCAGCCGAGCCCTTCGACACCTCAGCGCCAAATGTGTTTGTTAGCACGACTACGCGTGCCACGGTCTCAAGCTTTCCTAAAATGTTCTACTACAAATGTCACTTCACCAAATAAACACAACGCGTGAAACAGGCTTCGCCGCGTGTTGCCAAAACAGCGCATGAAGCGAGCCGACGAGCCGCAGGATCCAAGATCTGCCTGTCTGTCCCAGTTTGTCCTACCCATGACGTCAGAAACGATGAGGATGGTAGCTAGAGAAGCGCCCCCTGTAGTTCGCTCACGCCGCCAATTCACCCCGTAAGTAGTGACGTCACAACATGGTGCTGCGCTCCAAACAAACCATTGCTGGGGCCGTTGTTATGAACAAATGCACAGGGGCTCGACGTGTACTTAAAAAATGTCTGATAAGAAAGTAAATAACTTTTGTGAGCATTGTGTCTTCTCAATATCTAATCATGAGGACCTTTTCTATCGTCTCAGCACCATAAAGGACCGTTCACACAATTGTGACGTTTCAGAACCGACTGCCTTGAAACCTTTTAAAATCTCCTTCGACGAGAGAACTGGCGCCAACTATCGGGTAGCAGTAGAACACTTGGCGTGCCAGTAAATTTTTTTAATTCCTTTCCCGAATCATTATTTCTTTCTTGGCTTGAAAAACTTCTGTCAATGTTATAAACGAACATTTATCAAAAGTAGTATGAACATTTGACCTCGCCAATACTGCCACGCCTTCGCTGAAAAATGGGGCACATTTTCTGCCGTTTTCGCTTTCTGGCGCCATAGAGCACCGTGTATTCGAGAGCTCCGTTGACGACCGTTTTCCCATTGACATTTTCAGGACATTCTTTATAACTTTTGAATAATACATCGGTTCGCGCTGAAACTTTGGCATCCGGGTGGAACCTCTGGCGCTACTTTCGGGCGGAGAATGAGCGTTCGGTGATGCGTAGTTTATTTTTGCGATAAAAAAACAAACAAAAAAAACGTACATTCCTTTGTTTTTTCGGGGGGGGGGGGGGGAGGGGCATTTTGTTTATTGTTGTAGATGGAAACGGATCGGCAAGCGTGAAACAAAAATGAAGATTTAATTGGCTAACTCGTGCCTAGAAACAGAAGGACGAGCGTCGACTGCGGCAGCAGCGAGCAAGGATGCGTCGGTGTGACAGCTGGCAGTGAGGCGACAAAGCCGCGCTTGGCTCCTTATCTACTGAACTGGGCATCTCGAGCATTCGAGATAGAATGTTCGTTAGTGAGTTAGGGCGAGACTGACTTTGCAAGGTCATTCCGGCCTCATTATCTTTTACACTGGGGGTAAAGGCCCGTTCACACTGTTGCGACCGAGAGAAACCAAACCGGTTTTTAAGCCTCTTGCGACTTCTAAGGATCAGCTCCGCTGCAGCGCATCCAGTCCTAAGACGTCGAAAGAGGCTTAAAGACCAGTCTGGTCTCTCTCGGTCGTACTCGGTCCCACATATGTTAACGGCGCTTAAGAGTAAACTCGAACCTTCTAGAAGCACGAAGAAGCGTTCCTTCTGAGTCATGCACGCTTGGGGTTTTACTTGAAGCTGAAGAATCAGAAGGAGTTTTTCTACGTTTGATGATTACAAGGCAGGTACGAAACACACACCCCTATTGCGGAGCCTGAAGAACGAAATTTGGGGTCTCGAACCGCTTATGTTAGAGTCAAAATAATTTACCTTTTATTGCAATGGACGTTAACTGCAAAGTCAGAAAGAGGGCCCGGCGCTGCTTCAATATCATGTTCTAAAGAAATGATTTTCTCGCTATATTTTTTGCAGATCTCCATTCGTGTGAAAATATTCGTCACAGTATCCCGTGTCGCACGCAAATGCAATTCGGTTTTATAAACCTGACTAATTTTCTTAGGGCCGCCATGTTCCAATTAAATACAAAACCAATATCGTATCATTCTGCAAACGATTCAAACTGTTGCAGGCGGTATACTTTAGTCATTCCGTCTGCGTTCGTCGTATACGTTCGTTGTCTGCGGCAGGCATCTTGAGACGTCTCAAGAGGACCGGAAGTAGTTGTCGTCTCAAATATTTCAGAAACAGCCGATTCTCGGCAAACCTTTGTCGTGATGGGTGTGAAATCTAGGCTTCCATTATCTAATATTTTTAGACGTTTAAATTTCACGTCCGATTTGTGATCAATCGTCCTTTCAGAGCGGGATCCAGTCCCATGTATTCGTCCATAACAACGCCCCTAGAAACGGTTTGTTTGGAGCTGTGACGTCACACTTACGGGGTCCAATAGGAGCGACCGGGGGCTCTAAACTCGTCAAACACAAAGTTGACTTCGCGCTTTTGTCGCTGGCGTCCAATTGAAGCGCTCCGCGAACTTTCGGCCCCAACTTAGTGTGTGACGAGTTTAGGGCCCCAGGTTAAAAGGAGTCTGGTCAGAAGAAAGTCGCTGGGAATGAGATGGATGAAGCTTGTTTTCCTTCTTTTGTGAACTAAACAGAAACCTTATACCCCCCCCCCCAGCTACAACAAAAACAACAAAAAATAATTATAATCTAGTTGCGATGCGTGGTTTCCCTAAGGTCCGTCTTTACGTTCAGGTGTTCGTGTTCATCGAGTTTCAAAGCATTTATTAGTTTCGAAACGGCCGTCTTCACGGGTCAGTCTCAGGTACTCTCCGTATTGGGTTGTATGCGTACAAATACTCTCTCCTGAAAAAAAAAAAGAAAAAGAACTGGTTAGATGTAAGCAGACGCGACTACGATACGTTGGAACCACGGTGGAAGAAACACATTTAGGAGATGACTCTGGCCGCTCTTCCCGCGGAAAGCGAGCGACCAGATCGTGTTCGGAGCTAGCCTCAAACCAGGAGTAGTCAGTTCCGCGCCGCCGCGGAGGGCGCTGAGGTATGCGGTCCCTCCTCGACGGCCACGGTGTCGGCGGCGTAGCGTGCTCGCCTTTTTCGCGGTATGGTGGTGGTGTGGTTGCTGGCCTCGTGCTTTACTTTGATGCTGTGTCGATCACAGGTGCCACCATCCTGCTCGAGGGTGAGCCTTAACCCGAAGAAGAAGAAGTAGAAGAAGGAAGAGAACACAGATTTACGGACTCTGGTGACTTGGTGGCAGCGTGGCAAGGGAGAGGCACAACAAGAAGCGGTGAGTGAGGGAATGCGGGACCACAGCTGGGAGAAACAACCAGAGCGGTCGGTTCGGGAGGGACCCGATACTTGGGCGCCATCTATCCCCGTGCGAGTGAAGCGCTCGGTGCGCCGAACATAATGTGGCCGCCGCGTCGGACAGATTCATCGCCTAAATGTTTCTTCCACCGTGGTTGGAACCAATCAAAGCACTTCTAAATGCGCATCGTCACGACGTTCGTCCTCTTTCTTGTTTTTCTGTCGCCGACCAAGCAAGTTACGCGCAGTAAATAAGCCGCGATTCTGCGAATGTATGGATTGATGCTAACGGCTGTACCCTCTAATAACGGGCGGTAGCTTGCGCCACCTAGCGTAAAACAATTTCATTTTTCTCTGCGCGTGGTTAGGTTTAGCCCGTGACGGCAAGCGCCCAAAGACGCCGAGCGCCGTGACAAAGCACTTTTGGGCGCCGGTTCGATTGGCTTTGCCGGATAGCGTAGTGCCGGACGCGCTCCGACTGTGCGTGAGACTAAGCGTGGTAATAGACGGAAGTCGGTTTTCACTTGAAGCGCTTGGTCTCCCCATCCGAGTATTTCGTACTTTCCTCGAGTTACGTGGTTGCCCGCACGCTTTCTTAAAGGCGCCCGCTCATAATAAGGGTTTTGTATTTTCGGTAAATACCGATAAAACCCGAAAAATAACCCCCGAGCTGTGGTTTTATCAAGATCGAAGGAAAAAAAAGAAGAAGAAAACCCCGAATCGGAGGTTGCTATGACTGAGGAAAAACCAAAGTTCCCTGGGGGCAAAACTTTTTAGCTACAATTTTATTTCAAGTTTACCTCGAATACAGTGGCAATGAACAGTCCGCAAGGCTACTTCTTTCTTTGGAAACCAGACACCTTATCCCGTTTTCTTCTTTTCTCGGCACCGCGGGTACGTTTTCCATGTAACGAACATGTTCTCTGCAGTACGAGATATTTCGTTACCGTGTTTTTTTTTATCTTCAGCATGAGGCCCGATAAACACCGAATTACTGTCCAACAACAAAAAAAGAAGAAAAATGGACATTAAAAAACATTAGATTTGTAGAAAAAAATAAACCCCGGAGAAAATACCCCGCTTTCGATGAAACATAAACCCCGAAAACACAGGACCCTTGTCGTAATTTAGAGGCCGATTCCTCATATACAGGGCAAGAGAAAAAAAAAATACAGAAAGACGAAAAATATTAGCTTTAATATTTGTTATAATTATAATGCAATTAAATCCAAAGGTGCAAGCGAGCTGGACAAGAATGTATTGGAGAGGTCCCGGGTTCGATACCCGGACCAGGCGGATCTTTTCGGTCGCTCACCAGTCACCTAGCTGTTTTTGGAGATTTTTGTTTGTCCTTTGTCCCTCTTGTTCCCCTTCTCCGGGGATTATTTTCGTCATTAATATTTGTATGTCGAATGGCCGCAATATGGCATTCAGTCGATACTTATCGCCGATATTCTACATTTACAGTCGACATTTACAAGTACGAAACCGCGAGTCTTCTTACCTGAAGCGACGAGGACCAGGTCGGAGACATTTGTCGATCGTTCTGGGCAGGAGCCTACACCTTATCACTCTATTCAATGCGCGGCAGCATTTGATGAAACATGGGAGTTTCGCTGGCAGCTGAAACGCCAAACGGACAGTCCGAGAGTGTTATCAAGTTGCACGCCCCACAAAACAAGACGCAAAGCACACACACAAAAAAAAGGAAAAAAGGCCGTTGTTGTGCAACTTGCCTAAATGATTTCGAGACCCGCGAACATCTTCCCCATTCCTCCTCGAAACGTCATCACCGTCGGATGGCAGCAACTCGACTACTGGACCCGAGCTCGACGCGGAGCGTCCTCGGACGCGTTGGATTGGTCACGCGGTCCAGCCGAACGCCGACGCGCCACTCGCGTCGAATCAGCGTCTTCCTCTCGATCCCACGGTGATGACGTCGAAATTCTACGGTGCTTTCAGGCTTTGTTTATTTTATGGGTGGCATTGGTCGGGACCGCACGGTGTACGCTCTCAGAAGTGCCCGGATTCATGGGGGAAGAAGAAAGATGTTTCTGAACGACGGAGCAAGTGTGAATCTTCGCCACATGAAGCAAGTGTTGCGAAGGTTCACTCGTATTACTGACAAGCGCCGCGAGATGGCGCAACACATCTGGGGTGTAGTAGGAGGCCGTTGAGGGCCGCTCGTGCAGCCGCCCTTATTCGCGGCCATCCATCCTTCGCAGTGAATCGGGCGGTACCTTACGCCACCTAGCCATTTTCGCCCCTAAACCGGCAGTGCCGCCTGCCGGGATTTGCGCGAAGCCTGAGCAAATTTCCGTCTCCCGGCTGGTCTTGTTCTGACTAAAGTCACTGGATCTGGGAGAGTAGCGTCATTGCCTTCCCACCTGCTAGCCGGACACAAACAAATACCAACATACAGACGATCGACGAAACCTCTTAAGGTGATTGGTTCATCGCATGTCGGTTACCACGGTGATCGCCATCTTGGACCCTTTCAAAGCTTCGAAGCTTCGAAAGGGTCGTTAAACCAGTCGCACCAAGATCGATATGGAGAATCATCGTACTGAAAGCGGTCCTCGGTCAACATGAGCGTTTTTGGCACTGTGCATTCAACAAACTTATTACCCATGCTTTTCCCCAGACTTCTTACAATTATGTTGCTCTTCTTGCGTGTTTCAAGAAAGTAAAATTATTTTTCAATGCCCCCAAGCACCGACGCCACGTGTGATGCCGTATATATTCGTATTGCCATCACACGCAACGTCAATGCTTGGAGGCATTGAAAAATAATTCCAATGAACGACTACAACTATCTTGCACTTATGACGCCTTCTATACTACAGCGTGTCACAAAAAAAATATACTTTTTTTTTACCGCAAAAATAAACTAGGCATTGCCGTACGCTCAATTTCCGCCCGAAGGTAGCGCTAGAGGTCACAACCAGATGCCAAAGTTTCAGCCCGATTCGATACCTTATTCAAAAGTTATAAGTGATTTTCTAAAAAGTTCAATGGGAAAATGGCGGGCGACGGAGTTTTCGAATACATGGGGCTCTTTGGCATCCAGAAACCGAAAACGGGCAAAAATGGGCTCCATTTTCCCTTTGAAATTTTCAGAAAATCACTTATAACTTTGAATAAGGTATCGAATCGGCTGAAACTTGGCATCTGGTGTGACCTTAGCGCTACCTTTCGGCAGAGAATGAGCGTTCGGCAATGCCTAGTTTAATTTTGCAGTAAGAAAAAAAAACTGTATATTTTTTTTTGTGACACCTTGTACATGCTTTGTCTGCTTACGCATTGCCTGCTTTGGGCTCATACCCAAGTTACAGTAGCGCTCTAACTGTCATTAAGCAAACGACAGTTGACTCAATCTCGATCTGCCGGAGTTACACGGCAGCGCCACTCAGTTGGGAAACTGCCATATAGACTGCTCAGAAAGAGTGTCACCGATCTGTACTCGAGAACCGAGCTAAAGGCGACCACAACGCCACCATTTCTCCCTCAGCGGCCACCCGAGGAACTGCACGTGACTTGGTTTTAATCGGCCATTTTGGGGCCAAAACAGATACTGTGAAAGGGGCTTCAGGGAATGCCACTCCCGACTGCCAAGCGGACGTGCCGCGGATTACTCCCGAGGTTAACATGCGCCTAGCTCGGGACGCGCTACCTGAAATCACCGCTGAAGCACGGTTGTATAAAACAACATTGATTGTACTGCAACACCTTGCAAACTAAAGATTTTAGAAAACAATACGCGCCCTTATTTATCTGCTAAACTCTAATAAAAGTTACTACTAAAAGAGTTTTCTTCTGTTGGTTTTTACGCAAAAACATGCTTTCTAAAAGCTCAAGGTGACCACAGTTAAGACAAATGATACAGAGTGGCGCTGTTGTCGTACTTAGCTCGGTCGCGGTGGACGCCAGCGGTCCAGGTTTCAACGGTGAGTTTCCCAACTGAGGGTTCTAGTAACGTTCAACTGAGCTGACCTACCTCAGTTAACTGATGGGGGTTCGCTCCAGTAGAGCTAAAGATGGCGGCGTCCGCCGCATCGCCCGCCCATGGCCGTCGCCAGCGAAGCACTTACTATTGCGAAATATTGGGTGAGGTATCTAGAGAGTATCATAGCAGCAAATATTGTCGGAAGAGGTATGGTTCAGGGACAGAGCTGCCGCTGGAACGATCACGGCATGGCACGTCGCGGAAGCCAAAGCTTCACGAGGGCGGCCATTGTGATGTCGGTGCCGATGAGCATTTCGTCGTCTCTCCCGCTTGTACTCGTGTGAAACATTCTTTACTCTAAGAAAAAAAAAGTTGGTTCTATATTATTTTAAACGTTTATAATAAATGAGAAGTGTGCATGCAATTCAATTGCATCACTTTTTTTATACGCGCATCTCAACTGGGGTTGTAAGGCCTACGTACTGCGTAACACCGGAGAACTTAGCTGAGCTCAATAGAGAGTTTTAGTAGATCGTTCCGATACCTCCCATACCCCCGATAACGATACTATATATGTAAGCGCAAAGGCGGAGGCAGAGTATCGGGTATCGTTATCGGAGTCATCGGAACGATCTACTAAAACTCTCTGATGGCAGTTAGGGAGATGCCAACGATCGTTGGCGTAATGACAGTCATGAGCGCTAGTGTAACTAGGGTACAAGAATGCTTTCTACTGCCTCGGCTGCGTGGTTTTCATCACGCGCAAGCGTAGCGCTTTTCGCGTCCCAAATCGAGCTCCTTGAAACACGTTTTGTGTTACCATACAGGCCACTCTGACACACCAAACAAAAGACGCGGTGTTCGCCGCCGCAGATATGATGACACAGTTAACTGCGGACACGACTCAACACTTAAAAAAAAGGTGTAGCCGTTACACTCCTTGTTGCATATATAAGACACCCCACAAAACTTCAGTTCCACTTACAGCGCACTGACGTCGAACTGAAGGCTAACTTTTACGAGAGACTTGAAAACGGTGCGATATAAGATATTAAACAGGTAAAGTAGGTATCAAAGCCTAAAGAAAAAAAAAACAATAAAAAAACAAACATTAAAGTTTTGCAGTAGGAAAAACAAAATCCGAGGAGATAGCACGCCTCCGCTACAGTGTCAGCAGACGCTCGTTTGTATGATGTGACCCCGGCTTAATGCTTTTCGTGTGAAATCGAGCTCTTAGAGACCGGCAACGAGTTCGCGCATTCCACTTTTATCCTCACTTCACTCCTCTCCCCCTTCTGCTCTGTCCACCGTTGCCTGTTTCCTCCTCTCCCATGGTGAGGAGGATCTTCTGCCTTGCAGAATCCCGAATCTGGCCGTCGGCCTTTAAGCTGTTGGTATACACGTGTCTTCTAAAGTCGCGGTCACCCATGCTCGTATACGTCATACAAAAGACGGCCTGCAAAACACGAGTCACCCCAATATCCATGGTTCGAATGCCGCGTGCCAATCTTTATCCTTGAACTCATTGCCATGCGGCATTCAAAAGTACGGATCTCGTGGTGACTCGCGTTCGAATCCGTATGCTAACAGTTTTTTTTTTTTTGTATGATGTATACAAGCAGTGTGACCCCGGCTTTACGGTGTAGGCGAGAGAACATCAATGGGAGATTTCACTCACCAAAGCAAAACCCCTTCCCTTGCTGCCGAGTCTGGCCCGGACTTCGCAGGTCAAGCCTTCTGCGTTCTTGGGTCGCGCTAAGCACATGTCCATGAAACATGCCTGCGGAACGAAGACGAACGTGCACAGAGATGTGAATGCGCGCTCGCACTGTCATAACGCGGAAAAAAATGTAAACATATGTAAACAATTGTTGAAACGCCGCGCGAAGTATAGTTTTACACTATTTGGTTCTCGGAGGAAGAAACGACGGTCTCGGCGTCTGAAACGTGTATACGACTTGATAAGATATAATATAACTAGTAATCTACGATGGATCTACATATATATGAATTATTCAGGGAAAGGGGAAAATTGGTACTACTAAACAATGAGCCGGACTTCTTTCTTTTTATTTCTTTAGTACTGTTTTTGAAGTGAAAACGAATATCGTAGCTCAGATGCGTCTAATAATCTGTAGCAGGGGTCTCCGAATTCCGGCTGGCCCCGGTCCTTGCTGTGACGCCCGACCCGCGGCCCGTTTCCAGCAGGCCCGCCGTGTTGCGCGTAGCTCTGTGCAAGTCGCGCGTAACGTGGGAAGAAGCAACCGAACACCGGGAGACCCAAAACACCAGAGACCTTTCTGTCAGCCTAATGGCGACCCACACAAGCAATCGAATGTCCCCGCACGTGCCCCTGGCACGCGCTGCCTTCAGTGACGCCTGACGCATGGCTCGCTGTCCTGCGTCACGCCGCGTGAGCACGTGCGCTCGCTACATGCCGCTACGGGAGCAAAAATAATAGCGTGCAAGAGAAAACGCTACGATACGCTCACCAAACGCTTCGTGTCCGTCATGAGTTTTTGTCCCCACTGATAGTTTTGTGTCACATTTATTGCACACTGTCATCACCGCAATCTCCATTCTTAGTCCCCTGATTCCTCTCTGTGTCATTACATTAAAATTATTTTGACTTTTCTGCTGCGGTAAGTGTGGCGTATTGCTATAATTGTTCCTACCATTTTCATTGATCTCCTGCCATCTGTAAATATGCCAACTTTCCCAAGTACCTAGATTTATGCCCGGTGAGGTTTCTGGGATAAAATTATTAGACGTCATAATTAGCTAAATATTCAATTATACTACATATTGAACGGCGTTACTAGCAAGTCGTGTTATTCCCATTTAGGATATCTATTATCCTACCTTGGATAAGCCTTTCTTATTTTTACTGTACTTCGAATTTCTGTAGTAAAATCCCGTTGTCTATCTTTGTGTAGTATTTTCTTTGCATTCATATACTGTATATATGAATGCCCTCGAGGCTGCGACAGACACCTAATCCGGCCCCTCGGCCGTAAAGTCTGAAGCCCCTGATCTGCAGAGCCGATGTTGAGGCGAATCAGTGACTTTATAAGACAACTTTGCCGCAGCTCCCTGTTAAAAGCAATGAGAAGTACACCGCATTTAAAATGGCTCGCGCTCTACCGATACCCACCCAGAATAAAAGGCCTGTGCATGACGTCATCGCTTGTGGATCCCCCGACGTACCCGCCCCCAAGTGGCAAACACGCCGAAGAGAGACTGCTCAAAACGCCTGCGTCTTGGCGTCGCCGGGCGCTGGCAGCGATGTTGATGCAAGTTATAGGCGGCGCTGCGTAAATTCACTAGTGAAGACGTTTTTTGAAGGGGCGAAGCTCCTTAGGGTCTAGCCTTGTCGTCCGTCCGTCCGTTCGTCCGTCCGTCCGTCCGGCGGTCCGGCGTCCGTGCTCACATAAAAAGAAAAAAATGTTTGCGCAGTCGACAGGATTCGAACCTGTGCGGGGAGACCCCAATGGATTTCTTGTCCATCGCCTTAACCACTCGGCCACGACTGCGGGACGAGTCTGGGGCTCTGAGATGTGGTAGTAACTCAAGAGCTGGTGTTTCTGTCATGGATGAAACGTTGCATGTAGCCGCTGAACGTCTATACAGGAGCGGGCGCTGCGGTCAAATGCGTATATAATCGCGTTAAACTTTGCATGCATTAGCTCAACGTTTATAGACGAGAGGGCGCTGCGGTCAAATGCTCAAATGCGTATATAACCACGTTCCATACCACACATTCTCTTTCTGACATGGACCGTTGACTTAAGCGGTGGAGATGCGTTCCCACGGCTTCTAGCGAATCCAAGCTGATCCGCTAGAAGAACCACCAGCTCTGCATTTCACCGACCATAAAGCAGTAATAATGAAGTTTAAACGCAACCCGGAACTCAGCACTACCAATGAGCAATAAAAAAGATCAGCACCATAAGCACTACCTATGAACAATAAAATCAGTATCATCAGCACCACCAGAGCTTCGCCGCAATCAACATCATTCACCACGTGGAGATGTGGTCATTTTTCTTGCTTGGGCGGGTGGAGGGAGGGGGCAGGGGGAAGGTGAAGGTTTTCTCTTCTAGGCGGTATTGGCTCTGCACCAGTCGGCTTTGGAGAGGTCAGGTCGACTCACCCCAAATTCTTTATTGATACCGCAGTGAGTTCCCGGGGCAGTTCGTAGGTCATGCCGTATTGAGTGCAGTGGTAGTAACACTTGTGAGTTTCTCTCTGGAAGGCGTGGGAGGACAGGGAAAGTCAATCGGGCGATCGATCAATCGATCAATCAATCAGTTGCTCAGCACATATACTATGTGTAACGTATACTGAGTGAAAGCATTTGATAGACCATTTTCGGAAGTAGGCGCCCTTTCAGCCCGGTTGCTCCGAGGTCTCCCTATTTTGGACGTCCAGTTTGGGCACGCATCGGACACGAGTGCCGCGTCGGCGTCCGGCGTAAACCGGCATCCAATCACATCTTTCGCGTTGGAAGCATTCGGCGTAAACCGGCATCCGATCACACGCTTCGCGTCGGAAGCATTCGGCGTAAGGGGCATCCGATCACACGCTTCGCGCCGGAAACGTTCGGCCTAAACCGACAACCAATCACACGCTTCGCGTCGGAAGCGTTCGGCGTAAACCGGCATCCAAGCACTCGCTTTGCGCTGGAAGCGTTGGGCGTAAACCAGCATCCGATCATCGCTTCGCGCCGGAAGCGTTCGGCCTAAACCGACATCAATCACACGCTTCGCGTCAGAAGCGTTCGGCGTAGACCGGCATCCAATCACTCGCTTCGCGCCGGAAACGTTCGGCGTAAACCGGCGTCAATCACGCGCTTCGCGCCGGAAACGTTCGGCGTGGACTGGCCTCAATCACACGCTTCGCGTCGGAAGCGTTCGGCGTAAACCGGCATCCAATCACGCGCTTCGCGCCGGAAACGTTCGGCGTAAACTGGCATCCAATCACACGCTTCGCGTCGGAAGCGTTCGGCGTAAACCGGCATCCAATCACGCGCTTCGCGCCGGAAACGTTCGGCGTAAACTGGCCATCCAATCACACGCTTCGCGTCGGAAGCGTTCGGCGTAAACCGGCATCCAATCGCTCGCTTCGCGCTGGAAAAATTCGGCGTAAACCGGCATCCAATCACGCGCTTCGCGCCAGAAACGTTCGGCGTAAACTGGCATCCAATCACACGCTTCGCGTCGGAAGCGTGCGGCGTAAACCGGTATCCAATCACACGGTTCGCGCCGGAAACGTTCGGCGTAAACCGGCATCCAATCACGCGCTTCGCGTCGGAAGCGTTCGGCGTAAACCGGCATCCGATCACACGCTTTGCGTCGGAAGCGTTCGGCGTAAACCGGTGTCCAATCACACGCTTCGCGCCGGAAACGTTCGGCGTAAACCGGCATCCAATCACACGCTTCGCGTCGGAAGCGTTCGGCGTAAACCGGCATCCGATCACACGCTTCGCGTCGGAAGCGTTCGGCGTAAACCGGTGTCCGATCACACGCTTCGCGCCGGAAACGTTCGGCGTAAACCGGCATCCAATCACGCGCTTCGCGTCGGAAGCGTTCGGCGAAAACCGGCATCCAATCACCCGCTTCGGCGAGTCCGGAAGCGTGCGGCGTAAACCGGTATCCAATCACATCGCTTCGCGCCGGAAGCGTTCGGCGTAAACCGGCATCCGATCACACGCTTCGCGTCGGAAGCGTTCGGCGTAAACCGGCATCCGATCACACGCTTCGCGTCGGAAGCGTTCGGCGTAAACCGGTATCCAATCACAAGCTTCGCGCCGGAAACGTTCGGCGTAAACCGGCATCTAATCACGCGCTTCGCGTCGGAAGCGTTCGGCGAAAACCGGCATCCAATCACGCGCTTCGCGTCGGGAGCGTTCGGCGTAAAGCGGCATCCAATCACTCGCTTCGCGCTGGAAGCGTTCGGCGTAAACCGGCATCCGATCGCACGCTTCGCGCCGAAAGCGTTCGGCGTAAACCGGCGTCAAATCACGCGCTTCGCGCCGGAAACGTTCGGCGTAAACTGGCATCCAATCACACGCTTCAGGTTGGAAGCGTTCGGCGTAAACCGGCATCCAATCACGCGCTTCTCGCCGGGAACGTTCGGCGTAAACCGGCATCCAATCACACGCTTCGGGCCGGAAACGTTCGCCGGAAACCGGTATCCAATCACACGCTTCGCGCCGGAAACATTCGGCGTAAACCGGCATCCAATCACGCGCTTCGCGCCGGAAACGTTCGGCGTAATCTGGCATCCAATCACACGCTTCGCGTCGGAAGCGTTCGGCGTAAACCGGCATCCAATCACTCGCTTCGCGCCGGAAACGTTCGGCGTAAACCGGCATCCACTCACGTGCTTCGCGTCGGAAGCGTTCGGCGTAAACCGGCATCCGATCACACGCCTCGCGTCGGAAGCGTTCGGCGTAAACCGGTATCCAATCAGACGCTTCGCACCGGAAGCGTTCGGCGTAAACTGGCATCCAATCACACCCTTTGCGTCGGAAGCGTTCGGCGTAAACCGGTGTCCAATCAAACGCTTTGCGCCGGAAACGTTCGGCGTAAACCGGCATCCAATCACTCGCTTCCGCCGGAAGATGTTCGGCGTAAACCGGCATCCAATCACGTGCTTCGTGTCGGAAGCGTTCGGCGTAAACCGGCATCCGATCGCAGGCTCCGCGTCGGAAGCGTTCGGCGTAAACCGGCATCCGATCACACGCTTCGCGTCGGAAGCGTTCGGCGTAAACCGGCGTTCAATCACACGCTTCGCGCCGGATGCGATGCACAAAACATGGCGGCCACCAATGTTGCTCGATGAACTTTTCAAAAGAGTCTATCATGCCCTCGCCAAAGCTCAATGATTTTATGGGCTGGTTGGAACGAAAATATGTGACACAGTTTTCACGCTAAATCTAGCGGGCCGGAAGCTTTCCGGCTCTATGTAGCCGGGAAGCTCGATGCAGAATGCGTTGCGTGTTCCTTAGCCTCTCGGGCAAGTGTCTGCCGCTCGCTTTGGGTGGTTGTCTGGTAACATACAACCACAGAAAAAAATTATTCCCTGTGCGCATATTTCAAATCTGTATTTATAAATCATATCTCTCACAGCGCTGTCCTTCTCGCTTCCACAAGTTTCATAGTTCTCTGCTCAAAAATTTCGCATTTGTCTGGCAACTCAGAACCCTGAAATCCCCGAAAAGTCAAAGTATAACCCAACTGATATTAAAAATTAAAATTAATATTTTTCTAGGCATTCATTGGAGGGATTTAGGAGCCCGTTATATGGGTGGCAGCTTAAACACCTCGTCACATTATACATGAAAATAAGACAAGAAATACATAAAAACATTTAACAACCTAGAAGAAATGTGAGCGTAAATCGGCTCCTAATATTAGATAATCATTTCTCAAAAATATTTGTTTATTTTAGTATACTGTAAGGAGGTAGTGGTGGAGAGATTGTAAAACATAATGTTTGCGTTGTAGAGGGACCAGCCATTTTACGGGCCACAAGTATGGTTAATGTTAAATTACAAAGAAGACACTTAAGACCGCTTACGTGTAGGAATGCGAAAGCATTCCTACACGGAGCGCATTTCTACAAGCAGCGCGCCACATCTTACTTTTTCACGCGGCGCTCCGGCGGTGACATCACGCTTCCCCACTGCGCAGGCGCGCGCGCCGCCGGCTCCACGGCTTCCGTGACGATGCATCTGCTTTGTTGTGCTTTTCTTTGTGTTTTTTTTCTGAGGCGCGTTCGCTTTGATTTTGAGCGGCCCGCCGGTTTCCGCGACGAAGCGTCTGATATGACGCGATGCAGCCAATGGGACTTTAGGTGTTGTTTCGCTCAGCGAATGGTAATTTAGTTGTCGTTTTTCGCTGCTATAGAACAAGGGCTACTGACACCGCCGACTTCGACCCATAAAACAGTTAATAAATTCGCATTAAAAAAAAACAGCGTTAATCACTACAGATCATAGTGCGTGCTCAAAGGACGTTGAAGTGGCGGCGCGAGGGCAGTCCCGTACAGTTGTCAATAATAGAGGTTTTAGTAGATCCCGTGACTCCGATACGATCCCAATCCCCGCGCCTTTGCGCATGCATCGTACGTCGGGTATCGTATAGGCATCGGAACGTCCTAGAACCGACGTTTGGGTAAGTCGCGTTCGTCGTGCACTTACGTGTTTTGCGGCCTCCGCTAAGCACTTCTGAAAACAAAAATACAAGAAAGTTTTGAAGTGATAAGCGATACACAATTGTAGAGTGTTAGGCGAGTTGGTGATTCATAATGGTTAAAAAGCGCAGCAGGACAACGGGCTAGAAAGGAAGACGCAGACACAGCGCTACCTACAACAAACATTTTTCTGGCGGCTCTTGATAGAAACTTGGCTAGCAAGCTCAATCCAATTAGGGGTGTTAAATATTTTTAGATTTGTAGACGATTTTTTATCCTCTCGGACTGCAGCCCGGATTTGTTCGATGAAGTGGTGTCTGTGACCCTGTCCATTATTCAGTGACTGTCTTAAACCCCTGGTGCTAACACATGAAGCTCCGGTAGGGGGCCCATTAATACAGCCTAAAAGACAAGGCCTGCGCGTGACGTCATCGTTAGTAGATCCCGGACCTGCCCTAAGCGGTAAACAGGCTGAAGCTTGAGGAGAGTAAGGGCCACGTCACGACTACGTCGCATTCACTGGCGGCCTGGAGCTTCTGTGCGTGACTGCTGAGCGCGAGCTGATAGCCAGCCCTGCGACACCATCAAGGTTGCCGGTCTTAGCAGCCTATTAATGTGAACTCGTTGTGAGCATGACCACTGAAGCAGGCGACGGAGCAGACGATGTCGCAGACGATAGCTGACGATGGCGCTCATCCGGGCCACCTAGGGGGCGCTGGGGGATCTACTAGTGATGACGTTTAGAGGAGGAAACGCGAAGGCCTTGTGTTCTACGTGGTATTGGGTCCATGACACGAGACAGCCAATATCTGCGCAGAATCAAATGATGCACGCGAATGATAAAACTCAAAATATGATTAGACAAAAAATATATATATATACATATATATATATTGCAAACGACTACTCAAAGTGTGCTGTGATTGACAGCGGTATAGCTGCTGTTGTGGAAAGGCATGTTAAAGGAAATTTGCCTTCAGCCAGTGTGCTGTACAATGTTTTGCAAATGGGTTCTGTTTCTTTCAATGGAATTTACCTAGGCGACGTGTATGAGGAGACGTGTGCTTTGGAGGAACGATTGTGCGAGATCGTGCGTGTGTTGGAAAAACATGTCATAGTGACGTGCTTCTTTTCTGTTTTTCTTTTTCTTGCTGAAATGCCTCTATAGGACGGGTGCGTCCGTGACCGCGCCTGCGGTGGTAGAAGCGAAAGTACGCACGCGAGCTGTTTTGTAGATGCGCGGAGAGCACACGAGAAAGGAAACATGGGTGGCGGCAGTGGGGAGGCGAGGGAGCGTGTCCGCACAGCGCGACCTCGTGTGTATTTCGCAACGGCGGCTGCCGGAGGGTGAGGAGGGGAGCGAGGAAGGGAGACCGTCGCCGTAGGGTACGTGGATGTAGCAGGAACGATGGGGAGGCGTAAGGTCACTGGATCTGGGAAAGTAGCGCCATCGCCTTTTTACCTGCTAGCCGGACACAAACAAATACCAACATACAGACGACGAAACCTCTCAAGGTGATTGACTCTATCAGTTGCCATGGCGATCCATTTGGACCCTTTCAAAGCTTTGAAGCTTCGAAAGGGTCGTCAAAACCAGTCGCACCAAGATCGCTAGGGAGCATCATCGTACTGAAAGCGTTCCTCGGCCAATATGAGCGTCTTTGGCACTGTGCATGCAATAAACGTATCATCCATGCTTAATTCCCCTGATCTTTAACAATTATGTTGCTCTTCTTGCGTGTTTCAAGATAGTAGCATTATTTTGCAATGCCTCTAAGCACTGACGTTTCATGTGATGGCGGTACGAAGATGTACGGCATCACACGCGGCGTCGGTGCTTGAGGGCGATGAAAAATAATTTTAGTGTCTTGAAACTCGCAAGAAAACAACATAATATGTAATGATCAGGGAAATTAGCTTCGTTGGCTTGCTGTGTGAAGGTTTTAAATTCCTAAACATGTACGAAAAGCTACAAGTAGGTAACGAAATATAACGGCGCAGGTAAACATATAAAGTCATATGTCGGTAGATCAAAAAATGTGACGGCAACAGACATGTTCTGCTGAACACATTAGCAGCAAGTACTTCATTGAAACGCGTGCTGCTAATATTAGCGAGGGAAAAAACAGCATGCATTTATGTGCGTGCTGCTTTGTTGCTGTGATTTTTTGTCGTGTGCTGTTTCGTCGCGTGCAGCTTTGTTGAGTGCCGTTTTGTCGTGTGCTGTTCTCTCGTGGTGCCTGTTGGTGGTATTCACTGGACGCCATATTTGAAAGTGACTCCTCAGAGCGCATACTCGCTCAGCTCTCCGGCAACCACATGAGAAGAGGGAATGATAAAATCTTTATTCTCACCTGAACTCTACTTTATGCATCCCAGACTTCCCCAGACGTCGCTATTCTCCCTCTAGAAAAGTATAGACGATTACCCCTCACTCAAAATTCGTCCAAAAGCAACTTTCGCCTCTCTCCCTCTTCCGTGGTGGTGGAAAGCAACAGCAAGCTCAGCTAAGGCCTCCAGGTATCTTCCTTTAACTTGACTCAAAGCGTTCCATCATTCACTATACTGAACGTCCATGCGGACGAGTATATAAAAGCTCTGCTTACCCTCCAATTGTCTTCGTCTATCGGCGGACGCGTCATTATCGTCATGGATTTGTACGTGACGTCTTCTATTTTCATGATCGCTCCGCCCGGAAGATAGAGTGGTCTCGACTTCCGGCGGCGTAGTTTTGTTGTCATCGGGGGCTTCACAGTAGTGCACGGCCTCCAGCGTTGATGTAGACCTCGTCGGGCCCACTGGACTTTCTGCTGACCTTCGCAGCGATGGTGAGAACAACACACGAATATGGCAAGACCCGCGTCCGCTAAGACGTTTGCAAGTAAGGCCTCTTGGCGCCCGCATCTTGCTGCCGGCGTTGGCAGACCGTCTGATAGTCAAGCACTGCCGAGGCGTACCCACGGCCTTAGCAATGCGCTTGACTGTCGGACGATCTACCCACACCAGAGGTGTGGGTAGATCGTCCGACAGTCCTCAAGAGCTGGGCTCTTATTCGGCGTTACAGGGAGTTGTAAACGGCTATCGCTCTTCTTTTGTATGTCTAAATCACGGGGGTGTGCATTTTGGGATTTTTATACTGCAGGTTGTATCGATTTCAACTCTGATTTTAGTAAAGACATAAACTTACATTCGCCTCAGATGCCGTGCTGGGATGCGTTTCCTCTGTTGGTAAAGATACATAGGTTATATTTAGTGTTGGGAAATTTGTTCCTCTTAAATTTCTTAGATGTTCCTGGTAACGTACCTGTCGAGAGTAGAGCCCGTTTCTCCTGTTGATTCACTCGTTGTCTCTGGAGCTTCTTTTGACGTCGATGAAGCAGTCCCGGATGACTCTTCGGACACTCTTGTCGTCACCTCAGGGCCAGTAGAAGGTATTTCTCCTGTTGATTCAACCGTCGTCTCTGGAGCTTCTTTTGACGTCGATGAAGCAGTCCCGGGTGACTCTTCGGACACCCTTGTCGGCACCTCAGGGCCAGTAGACGATGTTCCTTCTGCTGATTCACTCGTTGTCTCTGGAGCTTCTTTTGACGTCGATGAGGCAGTCCCGGGTGACTCTTCGGGACACTCTTGTCGTCACCTCAGGGCCAGTAGGCGATGATCCTTCTGCTGATTCACTCGTTGTCTCTGGAGCTTCTTTTGACGTCGATGAAGCAGTCCCGGGTGACTCTTCGGGCACTCTTGTCGTGACCTCAGGGCCAGTAGGCGATGTTTCTTCTGCTGATTCACTCGTTGTATCTGGAGCTTCTTTTGACGTCGATGAGGCAGTCCCGGGTGACTCTTCGGACACTCTTGTCGTCACCTCTGGGCCAGTAGGCGATGTTCCTTCTGCTGATTCACTCGTTGTCTCTGGAACTCCTTTTGACGTCGATGAAGCAGTCCCGGGCGACTCCGCGGACACCGTTGTCGTCATCTCAGGGACACTAGAACTTATTTCTCTTGTTGATTCACTCGTCTCTGGAACTCCTTCTGACGACAATAAAGTTGTCTCGGACGGCGGTTCAGACACTCCTGGCGTCTTCTCAGGGCCAGGATGACTTATTTCTTTTGTTGATTCACTCGTGATCTCTGGAGTTTCTCCTGGCGACTGTGAAAGTGTCACGTGCGTCTCTCGAGACATTTTTGGCGTCATGGTTGTTGGTCCCTGTTCAATGGGTCGTAGTTTAAGACGCTCGGCTAAATCAGACAGTTGATTTCTGACCCCTTCAGCCTGAAAATAGAAAGGTGAAGGGCATATCTAAATTTTTGTAGTAACTTGAATGTTTCTTTTAGTAGGGGCGTAGAGTCGAGTGCACAAAACTGGATTGCACGTTTCATAGCTCCGTTTTTTTATTTTATTTTACTGTAATGTAATGTCGCACTGTTTTCTGAACCAATAGACCATGCTTAGCGGATTTTCTGTTTTCGATTGTCACCCCTGTTATGTGTATGTTTATCTAAAATAGAAGTAAACTAACCAGTTGTCACTCAGAATGTCTCCGAGTCGGGTATTACAATTGGCGACTGGAAAATTAAGCCTAACCGACGGCCAGGATTGTTAGAGCAACAAAGACCCCCGGCTGCAACAGCGGCAGCATGACAGCCAACGGCATCAGACAGTACCAGCTAGGGACTGGGAGCTCCTGAGAAGAGTAAACGTTGAAATACTGGAGATGTACGGCGTGTGTCACAATACATAGGTTGCACTGACTCACTAGGTCAGCCATAAAGGGGGAAAGAGCGTCTGAGACCGTACCCTCCGCTGCGTTAATGAGACGCTTCTTGCCACCAGAAAGGAGGGCGAACCGACGTTACGTGCAAGCCTTGCAGCCAGCGAAGAGCAAAAGCGCGCGGTTTTCTCAGTTCATAATTGTGGCGCCGACACGTGCTGGCTCGTAGTTAGTTACGCTGGTTAAACCTTAGCGTCCGACGAAAGCTGCCGACATAATCGCAGCAGGGAAGTCACACATGGAGCCGAGGCCGTCCGAGCTCTACGCACGATTCAAGTTTTACAAAAGGAATCAAGCACAGGGAAAAGTATCGTCGACTCTACGTGACAGTTCTTCGTAAGCCGGAAGTCAAAGCTGCTCAGAGCCTACCCATAGTAGTCAATGGTTCGCCGAGACGTATGCCTTGCAGATGTCTAAGAAGACCGGAGGCAATGCTCACCACTCCTAGTTGGCGATATCTGTGGCCTGTGTGAGTACGAGCATGTTGTCTTCTAGCCCCTTCCTTTTCGGTACCCATTCTGAAGCTCCCCTAGTATTCCCGCGTTCTCTGTGCAATTCCTCAGTCGTTCCCCATGCAGATGCACAGAAATCTGGCAGAGTACCGATAGCGGTGCTATCGGATGACGGTTTTTCAGGATCAGCTTGTCTTTGTTGCCCTTGGGATCCCCTCTCGTCCTCTACTATTTCACCGGTGATTATCGCAGCACTCCGTAAATTTCTGCGAAGTGGGAGTTTGCGCTCGAGACATGCCGTTCTCCCCGGGATTTGTCGGCGTAATCAAGAACGACATCACAGCAGACTTGCTGTGATGTCAATCAATCTCGCTGCAGCCTGACCATGTATGCGTTGCGTAACCCTGATGAGCTGGCCCTTTGGTATTGGGCGGTTGCTTGATATTTTCACTACTGTCTTTCTGTGAATCACTCCAACTCTCGGCATTCGGTGAACTGCGCGCGCAGACGGAAGCCGCCAACGCAGTCTTGACAGACGTCTTAGGAATTCTGCATATACCCTATTGGCGACTGCTGCGAAATTGGCGGCACCCAGCGGCTAGAAATGAAAGCTGTAGCGGCAGGTTCGCTCGCCAGATCTCTCGAGGGGATCATATATAATAATATTCGCAGCGTTTGGCGGGCTAGGGGCGAAGCTCTGAAACTGGGTCAAAAACACGCGATGGAAATCGCCAACAGAGCGAGCAGCCTTTTGATTTTGAGAGGGAGCACAAACATGGATGTGTTTATCGAGATTTTAGGGTGATCAATGTGTATTAACGCTTCCCTGCTGCACTGAGTGGGTGAACCGCCTCGAGTCCTTAAAACTCGGGAAATGCAAAAAGAAAAAAAAGAAAAAAAAAGCGGATGGTTGAATAGGTTTAAACCGTTCAAGTCGGCATAGTGCTGTGGGGGCCGTCATTGTTCCATCATGTATGTAGCTCCAGAAAAAAAAATGAAAAATAGCAATATATGTTTCTGAAAAGAAAAATGGTGTTTGAACAATTGCCACGAAATCTGAAATATCTATCTTTTTTCAATTATTTCCGGTTCAGTCACGGTAATGCGCGTCTTCATCGCACTTTTTAATTAAATTGTTGACGTGTGACTATACTTCGTTTCACTTTATCTGCGAGCGAAGCTAAAGTGCGAGACCAGCGCTTTTGCGCTCCCCTGCGCGCTCGAGCAAGCCTGAAGCACGGAGCTTATGCTGCTTCCACTTGCTTCGCTCGCACATAAGGTGAAACAAAGTAAGTCCGTTGAACAGCGTATTTTCTTTTACGAATGCTGCGTGACAATTATAATGAGTCGCACATTCCTGCAACATCTTTATAACTCTCCCAAATAAGAAGTGTTTCATCCTGCCGCAAACAAAAAAAGAAAAAGATATAGAGGTTTGGAGGACCGCTGTCCTGTTACCTCTTTCATGTGGTTCCTCCAGTCCGAGATGTTCTTGGGGTCGTACTTGGCCTGCGCGTGAGACACGGGATTGCAACTTTAGTCGAGTACACGTGACATGCATTTAGCTCGTGAAGTACGAGGCTCCGTAGCAGAAGCTACATGGAGCAAGCTGCGCCGGGCCTTCAGCGTCCCTACCAAGCACGCGCGCTCGTGCAGTGCAAGGGCTGTTCAGGAGGCCATATGCTCGCGCTCGTAGCATCTGCTGCGTGTGGAACTTCAGCTGAAACGAAGTATATATCCTATCATAGCTTCCTATATACTGACAAAGCCTGGCAGATTGCCAAGAGAAGCGGCCGCCGAAATGGAAAAGGTGGAGCGGCAGACAACGGATGAGAAAAGAGCAACGTGACTGGCGCCCCGCTGCGGCGAGGCGCCGAAACACACTTCTCCCGAGCGAGCAGGTGTGTTTCGGGTCCTCGCCGCTGCAAAAGCTGTGCGCTGACGTCCAGGTTCCCGAGAAACTGATCTTTGATGCTCTGTGCTATCAGATCCTCACGCTCCTAAACTGCGACCGGGCGCTCTCTGGCTTCGCCGTCGAGCTGCCAGGCTTCTATGATCCCATATTCTCTTTTAATTTTCTGTTTTCTTCAAATTACGAATAAATGCCGACTTGCGTGGTCTAATTCCTTCCAGCACTCTATAGGACATCTGGGGCGTCTACTTCTCCGCAAGGCACTTGGGAGATAGCAAATCGGTGCAATGTATACGGTGCTCTGCGACACTAAGCCTTATACGTTTCACGTGGTTGCGTCATGCTCAGCCTCGGTGTCTCGGCGCGTACTGAGGCACATGTCTGCAGCGCATGCGACCGTGTTTGCTCCAGACAGGATGAGAGAAAGATTTGCGGACATGCCTCATTCATGTTCGGGGCATGTTTTGCTTCATACATGTGTGTGCTATGAACGTGCGAGCAGACAGTTTTTCGTACGACCGATCTGACAGAGAGAAACCCCCTCAGACAGTGTCTACAAACCCTCTTGCATCATCCATTATATTCCGGTTACTCTTAAAAAACAAAAGAAAAGGCTAAAAGGGTATACTGAAAAAAAAAAGTGTGAACCAGGCTCGCACTGGTTCACGCTTGCAATCGCGGGCGAATCTGCAAGTAGATTTGACCGCCGGACGTAACGTCCACGTGCATTGCTGCGGCCGATCTCGTGCTCCGGCGGTAGCGGATTAGCTGTAAGTGTGAACTGCAGGTCTATGCTTAAAGGCCGGTTCACACAGCACTATTTTCTTAGGTTTCTCTTGCGTTACGCATAAGTCACCGACACATTTGTGTCTCGAATGTCGCGCGCCAGGCTATCTACTTGAACTGCATGGCAGCCGCGCTTAACGTCGACGTGTGGCGTAAGCAGACGTAAGCTGTCGTAACATAACGTAACGTAAGAAAACGGGGCTGTGTGAACCGGTCATTGGGTGAAAGGAGGAGCAATGGGACTGCTACTTTATAGAATGTTAGCCTGGTCCGCCATCAAATGAGGCGGAAATGGAAGTGATCGATATTTACATCGGAAAGGGCTTTCTTGGCCTGCCTTGCGACCTCCTTCATATCGTCGATCTGCAAAAGTGTGTCACAGCACGGCATGAGCAAACCAAGCCTTTCACATCTCTTAAGAACTTTCTAAGCGTTTTGCCCGTTACTGGAAAAAGCTTAACGCGTTACTGGGATTCGTTGCAGTCCTCCAATTGTAACGACAAACCGTTATCATTTTCCCCAAAAACTAACGAAGGTTACTTTTGCATTACTTTATATTTCAGTGTTATTCAGCAGCAAAGATCCGCGGCTAGAAACTTCGACAAGAATTACATTTTTACAAAGTGACTGCATAATATCTTTTTTTCCGGTATCAGATTTGCAGAATATATATATATATATATATATATATATTATATTAATTATTTGTTATACA
Source organism: Ixodes ricinus (assembly GCA_037355805.1). Taxonomy (NCBI): domain Eukaryota; kingdom Metazoa; phylum Arthropoda; class Arachnida; order Ixodida; family Ixodidae; genus Ixodes; species Ixodes ricinus. Next base: position 29,185 of record JAZHYW010035098.1, on the reverse strand, counting down.
AATGATGCACGAGAAGGTAGTTCCGCTTTTCATCGCAGTTTATAGAGAATGCGAATTAATTGGTTGTGAGCTGACACAAAACAATAAAATGATAATCACTAGTAACGAGTAACGTAATTTGATAAACGATATCGTAAACATAATAACAAAAATACTTTACTCATTGGTAATTTCGAAACCTAACAATGACATTAGAGCGTTACGGAGAAAAATAAACGAAGAAACCCGTTACCAATTGTGTCGTTGCTTGCAACGCGTAACTTCCAACACTGTTTTCTAGGCAGCGATTTTCTTTCTCACGACATCAACAACAACAAACAAACAAACAAACAAACACTCTGTCTGGCAAGTTTGATCGCGGCCTGAATAGACACTTTTCAAAAGCGCGCACCGTCTGGTATTCTCTGCGCCAATTAATTGAAGTTCACCATTCTTTGCGCAGGTATACTCTCAGCATGTATTAGACACGAACACCGTTATGGCTCGTTCACACACTTGCAACCGAGCAAGACCGACGAGAGACCAGACCGGTTTCAATCCTCTTGGGACGTCTTGGGACCGGATGCGATGCTGCGGAGCTGGTCCTAAGACATCGCAAGAGGGTTGAAAACCGGTCTGGTCTCTCGGTCGTACTCGGTTGCAAGGTGAACAGACCTGTAGCCTTCGACGTGAACTCGGCTCCAGCTCGTATACCGAGGACGAGTGAACTGCGTCCGCATGTGGTCAAGACTCGAGTCTAATCGCACACTTCGTTCCCGAGAAATGACTACCTCCAATGTTGCTTGATGTGGTTTTGAAAAAGGTCTATTGTTCCGGAATAAAGATAAAAATCATACAAATTATAAGAAAACAGATAAGCGCGGGTGCGTCTTAATCTCCCTCTTTCTCTTCCAAGACACTATATCACCTCTCCGCGTTCCGCTCTTGGATCAAAACCTCATTCTCCGTGTTACGCTTTCACAGGGCCGTATATGTAGAGAGTTTGGCCATTCGTTGGGAAGTATAGGAGACAAACGAGGAGGCGCCATTGGCCGAAAGCAGGCTGGGCGTGTTCCAGGGCGTCTTCACAAATTCGAATGTGGCCAACCAGAAGCCGGAAATCATACCATGGCGGTGGTCGCGAGAAACAAAGCTGATAAGTGCGTCGGAGTAACTCTCGGTGACTGGAAATATGGTGCACGTGATGTTTCAATCATGGTCATCCAAAATCATGGTGGAAGAGTGTGACTAGCGAAACGATCGACATAATCCGTACGCCAAGCGCCGAGGGCCGGGAATCTGCCGTCCGAGCGGTCACACTCTACCCGAGCAAAACAGAGTTGAGCGGCGCGTTCGTTTCTTACATCTTTGTGCATGATCATGATCGAAACATGACGTGAACCCTATTTTCAACCATAAAGCGTTACTACACTTCACTCTTACGCGCTTATTAAAACCATATACCAACATACATATACCTTGGACCAAAACAGTTTCTCGCTACCACCGTGGGGGATTCTTTTAGGCTTCTGATTGGCAAAGAGAGCATGCCAGGCCCTCTTTCTGCGTCTGGTGCACGCCCTGGCCCTGCCCGCGCCTCCCATTGACCAAACTCTCTCTATACACGGCTCTGCGCTTTCATGATCGGTGCACCGGAATAGGACACATTAAAACCAATATCCTTAGGGGCGTCCTGCCCAAATACGTGGCTTGCGCGTGACGTCATCTCGCCATGCTGATTGGTGGTCATCTGTTCTTGTCGAGGAAAACAGATTTGCTGGGGGAAATCGATGCTGTCACCAGCATGGACATCACAATGGCCGCTGACATCACGTCGGTGCAAGCCGTGTGTACGTACACCACGCGCGCGCCCCGACGTCACGCCGGGTACTGCGCGTGCGTAGAGTCGACATTCGAGTGAAGTGATGCGTATAGACCTATTCAGTGTACTCTCGTCCCCAGCCACCTATCCGGTATGGGCGGCGAAAAAATACTGAAACGTTTCAACCTGTAACTAGTAAGAAAAATAAGGGGTAGGCAAAACGATAATGTGTGGCGGTTACGCTTATATTCTAAGTGTCTTCTACTGGCGTGGCAACGGCAAAACAATGTTTTCGCCCATACTGGAAGTGACGACAATTCAAGATGGCGGCGCCCTTGAAGAAAGGGTCTATATCCATACATCGTTCCGACAGCAGCGCCACCGCGGCCCCGTGACGTCAGAGTCGCATGTTCGTTTATAAGTTGTGTGTTTCGTTAACGTAAAAACACATCGATCGAAAAACAATTAAAACAAACGCGCCGCTTCGCAGCGTTGGTCGTTGACTGTATAAGGACAAGGCGAGGGAAGTGCGAATTTACGGACAATCGAGTTCGACCACGTTTGACTTTTTTTCGAACTTGTAACGCAAAGTTCGACTCAAGTTGGACGTTTCTGTGCGCATGCGGGAAAATTTGAAAACGACCCGATGCCACAGGCGTTGGAAAAGCGCACAATTGGTTGATTATATATAGTCTTATTGTTTCGCATTAATGAACTAAGACATTAAAAGTATACATGTATCTTCGCTTTTGTATTGTGAAAAATATTCGTAATGATTTCATGAAATGTGAAATAAATTACTTTATACATTCTCTTTTTTTTTACCCAAAATGTTTAAGATTTCTGTGTAGAAATCGTTCAACACTGTTCATAAGTCGAACGTTTTGGTTTTTGATTCCTTGGCTAGATGGCGCTAGCTACCTCCTGTTATAGACGGTACAGCCGATAGCATCCACCCATCCATCCATCCTCGAAATTTGCTATGAGTTCCAAGATTTAGCGAACCAGTGGAACCTCAGGTGCGACAAAAGTTTGCGACATCCCTAGACAAAACTGCTCCGTTAACACCAGACGCGCTTAAAGTATCCGATCAAATCTTTGCCGCCTTATTTGTCGCCGTTATGGTTGCGGCTGTTAATGGCGGTAAAAAACTATTTTGACCAACGATCTCGTATTTAGATTGCATACCATACTACAACAAGGACAGATATATATTAAGATATTTACATAACGAAACTTACATCCTTTAGATGTTTCCTTATTTCGTCGCCCGTGCTCTTTGATGTGGGCGTCTGAAATTTAACGTACGAATGTAAAGAAATCAGAAAACATGCCGCCCTTTTCACAGCTATGCGCCATGTATCAGTCGACACAAAGACCAAGACTTCTAAGGCAGTACGGACTCTCGACGGAACACTTTGGGTTTCAGGAAATTAACAACCAGCGCATGCCTTACACTTCCACACGACGTTGCATTTGACAAAGGAGAGATGATTATGGTAATTGAAGTTGAGTTTATAAAAGATGTTAAGAAATGTGCACCGCACTCTTTTGTATGGATATGGCAAGGTTAAAATGCTAGTTCAAAACAAAACATCCCTGCCGCCAACTTGCAAATTTGAGAGTGTCATAACATGGAACAACAAAAAATAAACTGCTTGGGCTTGGTTGGTTTTTGCTACCTTTCCACGATTGTAGTCGCAGGTTTTCAGCCAGATGTATCGGTTAGTGACTTAGCTTAGCCAAGGAAACCAGCTTTCTGGTAACTCTGTCGCTCCGCGTATTTTTTTCAAGATCGTGGGAGCTCAAGTTAGCTTCTGCAGTAAAACAAAGTGAGTAAGAAACACAATTAGTACTTCGGTTATTTACGAGTTAGCTTACCTCTTGGAGGCGTTCCTCCATGCCCAGAAGGAATTTCTTAATGTCGTCTCTCTAAAAACAAAAAAAAAAAAAAAGTTAGTTAAAAATTGTTTTATGCGCATTTTGATATCAGCTACAGAGAGCGTTTAGACTCACTAATGAGAATAAGGAAAAACTAATCTTTGTGTTTCTCAATTCCATTTTACTGGCGGCTGATTACGCCATGGCTTTTTTTTTGTGTGTGTGTGTTCGCCAAACTCGGAAATCAGTTTCGGGAAGAACAGTCATTTACGAAAATGAAGCTGAAGGGGTTGGTAACGATTATTTGAACTTTGCCTCACCTTCCCTTTGGTTTTCCAAGACAGAATTAGAATTTCTGAGGTGGAGTTGAACTAGTCAGCTCCTTTCCTTTTCTTTTCCCATTCCCACCCTTTCCATTCCATTCCTCCATTCCCATCCTTAACAGAAACCTCAACACTTCCCGTACGTTCTCCCTTTTCTCTTCTTCCTTAACAGACTCTTTCTTCTACCGGGTTTCTTCTTCTCTTCTTTGAGGGTTCCAATTTTTTCTCCCCCGAGACGTTAGAGAGTTTTAGTAGACCGTGTTTTCAGGCCACGCTATTTGTAGCGGGAGCTCGCACTGCCACTTCGATGCATGCTTTGAGGCGCGCGCCCGTAGTGGTGGCGGGCCTTTGAAAACGATCTACTAAAACTCCCTACTTTCGGGTTAGGTAGGGAAGTGCTGACGCATTCAGGGTTGCATCATCGTTAAATGTCGGTTTTCTAGTTCAAAGAACTCTGCTGTTTTTCCTCGTCTTTATATGTTTTTATTCTTTCGTGTTTTTCAAAACAGTCATTTGAGCTGTCGTCTTTCCTCGTTATGTGTCTTCGGTAGTCTTACAAATGCGGAAACTTTAATTACTATAATCGCTAACAGTAAAAACACACACACACACGGGGTGTGGTTTATTGTGTTCATGGTTGTTGCTTCGTGATTGGCTCTTCGATGTTTTGATCTTCAAACGCCGTAATCTGATTGGCTGCGGAGAGATAATGAGATGTTCAGGACTGCTCAGGACATATCCTGGGCTCCTTTAAAAAAAATTATAAGTTTCTTCGAGAACTTTTAAATCCTTTTTGAGGGTCTGCTGACTATCAACGTGGCCATCAACGTGGCCAACGACGGACGGAGAATACGTCCGAATAGGTGACTCCCGCTCCAGTGTAGGCGATTCGAACTGGCGGCGTGTTGTTGTCATGTCCGCGAGCGGAGTTGGCCCGACTCTTGGTCAGGTGAGGCAGAGACCGCATTGAAAAAGACCATAAAAGATATCTATAATTGCTTTTGTTATAATGAATCCTTACTTACGACGTCTTTGTAGTTTTTGGCTTTTTCGATGTCTCGTGGCGTCACCTACGAAGAAAGTTCCACAGACAAAACTTAGACTCGTCGTAAATTACCAGGTTGATGCACAACATTTATTCACTCCTCGGCTGTCATTTGAGATAGGGCGCGCTTTATTTATTTTATTTTTCTAAGGAAGAACCGGACACAGGTGGGTCTTGAAGCAGTACCACTGTAGGCTAACTGCTAGCGCATGTAAACTGCACTTGCCAACTATTACATGGCATGGAGACTACTACTGCGAAGGCCATGTGATTATCTCGGTACAGTCATGTGTCGTTAATACGGACCTAGTTTATATAAATCCCCGCTACATAGACAACCTTTTTGGGGGACGAACTGGGTAAATGCGCGAATTTTTGTCACAATATTATGAAGAACTTACATTACGGATGCCCTTTCGGGGGAACGGAGCTTTCAATATTAACGAGACATCACTGTGTGAGTATCATTATTAACTAACTGAAGTCGAGGGTACGGTCTCACGACAACGTTCTAGTGCGTTTTGAATCGATTCGGACGTAAGCGTATTCGTCATAACATACGCTGTACAGATATGCGTCACACATCATAAAACATATGTCGTACCAAATACGTTGTACAGCCTGCACCACAGAAAATACGACGCAAAGAACAGGTCATACATCATGCAAAATATGTCGTGCAGGATACGTCGCACATCATAAAAAAGTATGCCATATATGATACAAAATGACAAATGCGCAGTTTTATTATGACGTAATGGCTCTTGGAAACAGATTGAAGTAAGAAAAACATTGACGGGAGCGCGATAGTCTTTGACACACTTACTTTTGCTCCTTCTTTCTTGAGCTTTTTAAGGTCGTCATTTACTTTGCTTGGGCCCTTATAGAAAGAAACATACTGTTGAACCATTTCTTTAACACTCCATTGAACTATTTTTTGAACACTCGATTTCGTACTCACTTTCACGACGAGTTTTTCGATTGCCTTTATATTGTCCTTGATGTCCTTAACCTGAAGGTGAACAAGGTTATTAAACACTGTCGCACGACTGAATGGCATTCGACTTTTAAAATGCCCATCTTATAGCACACACGGCAGCCTTGCGATCGCGCGCCCTGCCTTCCATTCCTCTTTAGTCGACACTTGACTCTAGGGGATTGGTGGGCGAGTGTGTTCGCGCACCTCAGCTCGTGCTGTAGAACCATAGCCTCATCTATACTCACAAAGCCTGGCAGTTCGACGACGGAGCCATGGAGTGCCCGATCGCAGATGTGGAGCCCGAGGATCTGATAGCACAGAGCATCAAAGAGCCATTTCTCGGGGAACCTGGACGTCAGCGCACAGCTTTTGCAGCGGCTATGACCCGAAACACACTTGTTCGCTCGGGAGAAGTGTGTTTCGGCGTCTCGCCGCAGCGGGGCGCCAGTCACGCAGTCACGTGGTTCCCCTCTCATTCGTGGCCTGCCGCTCCACCTTTTCCGTTTCGGTGGCCGCGTCTCGTGGCGATCTGCCAGGCTTTGTCAGTACATAGGAGGCTATAACAGAACCCAAAGACCCTAGTGTCTTTTACCGACTCCTGAACGTTTCGATCCAGACGAGCGAGCATCGTACCGGCGTGCGATCATGTATCACTGCCACGTGGTGCACGTTAAAGGCCCCCCAGGTTAGCAGGGGTACCGCACTGGTACCAAATCCTCATCTGCAGCAGAGACACCAGGCACCCACTGGGACCGACTCTTCCCGCTGTCGAAACATGCACACAACACAATTCAGTCCGCTTGATTGGCTGGCCCCGGAGTGAACCGGTTTCGCTTGGCGGTGCAAACCACCCTTTCATATCCCTAGCGCTCTCAGCGTAGTCATACAATCTGGACATTGTATGTCATTGTCCTACCGTTCGTCGTTGTGCGATCGACATATAGTTATCACAGCTACATTAACCCACGGGGGAATACCCCAGGTACTTCACTGGTCAGACATTCCCCAAACAGCTAAAAAGAACACACAAAAATCATGTTATTTGAATGCCGATTGACTTTCGATAAATGTTATCATTCACACGACAAAATTGGTGGTCACGGCTATGAGGACCTTTCACTGGTGGCCATAGCTGTGTGCGCAACTGCTGAGCGCGCGCTGACTGCGAGCTTCCATAGTTCTTTCGCAGCCATTCCGCACCATCAAGAGTACCGGTCCTAGCAGCCTAGTAAAGTGAGCTCGGTCAGAGCATGCGCTCTAAACATCGCCCTGAAATATGGCGCTCAGTGAATACCCTCCCCCCCCCTTAAACTTCGAGCCATCCCGGCCATTCCAGCGCTGCGAAGTTATTACGTGACTACGCACCCTACGTCTGCGTCCCTTGCTGAAGGTGACATGACACACGGCGTTCGATTGGCTTGGATGGCTCGTAGAATAGCCTCCTATATATTGACAAAGCCTGACAGATCGCCACGAGATGCAGCCGCCAAAATGGAAAAGGTGGAGTGGCCGACAACGGATGTGAAGAAAGCCACGTGACTGGCGCCCCGCTGCGGCGAGACGCCGAAACACACTTCTCCCGAGCGAACAAGTGTGTTTCGGGTCCTCGCCGCTGCAAAAGCTGTGCGCTGACGTCCATATTCCCCGAGAAATGGCTCTTTGATGCTTTGTGCAACCAGATCCTCACGCTCCAAATCTCCGACCGGGCACTCTATGGCTCCGTCGTCGAACTGCCAGGCTTCGTGAGTATAGAGGAGACTATGCTCGTAGCGTCCCTTTTGCGCTACATCGTGAGGTGAAACGGAGCATGGTCTATATACCAATCGGAGTATCCTGTTTCCTAGTTATTATTCTTCCTGCGAGTTAGTATGGACAGTGCCAGAAAGCAAACTCACGTTGTCCTTGTAGTTCATGGTACTGTCAAGCTCATCTTGCGCGTCCATTATCTGCGAGAGCGGAAGAAATTTGTCAATCTCAACTGCTTTATTGTCAGTGACAGTTTAAGGTATATACTCTGGAGTGTCGAACCGAAATTTTTTATCAATTCGGGTTCAGGTTCGGGGACACGGCTTTCGGTTCAGTTCCGGTTTAGCTCCGGAATGCAAAAATGACGGTTCGAACCGGTTTTAACCGACAAAAATTAAATATATATTTTGCTCCTTTTTTTTTTTGATGATAGACACTACTTTCGCAGTTTGAAGAATTATAATTTTTTATCGATTTTACGCTGCACTTTTGTTTTCCAAAAATAAAAATAAGAAATTGCGTTTTTTTTTCAACTTAGACGCAGCAAATCTATGAACTAGATTAGAATAGAAGATTCGCGTTTATACCATTTATACAACTAAAATTTTAAATTGTTTAGCCAAGTAGCATATTTATTTGAATAGAAGTGTTACAGAGTAAGGTTAGTGGCCTAAAATACCGGTGACGGCTTGAGCTTGTGTCAGTCTTAAAATTTAACTCTTGTTTATGCTTTGAACAGAAAGTATTTGTTACGGTACATAAAATGATGGCATATGTCGGCATATATGTTGTAAACAATATTTCATGAAATATGCTTCACAATATAAACGCAAGTTAAAATTATACTTTCTAAATGCCATCATAGTTTTCGGGACAAGTCTTTTCAGTAATGTCTATGAAACACTCATCGGCAATCACACCACCTATTTTCCTAACGAACATTGTTTAGATTCGGCACCGTGATGTAGGCGACAATTATGCCAAAAAGGAGTGATCGAAATTCATCACCCTAATATACGCGCGCCATCGTTCCCAGGTCGGAGCTGGCCTGAAACCGCATGTAACTAGTGAATATTTTCTCTTACACAGCTATATTTTCCCAGCCTGACTGAGGTACGTAGAGCTCTGTCCTCGACAAGATACCGGTCAATTCACTTTGCTAGCAGGCAACACTTTTGCTAATTAAATATATTTTTTTATATAGAACAAAGTTATAGGTGATACTTTACCCGACATAGCAGCTGCCGAGTGGGTTTTTTTCGGTCTGAATGACCACGAGATCTTCATAGTTTCAACACGCGCCCCTTTGTATCTCGTTTTCGTCCAGCCCACAGACACATAAGATTGCTGTCCATCACATAAACGAAGCAATAACAGTCGTGTATGACTGAAATGTGCTTTATGTCTCAAGGAAACAGGTTTGTTTAAATCAACTTCTAAAAAAATTTAGAAGATCCACTGGTGAATCATTAGGAAATGCGTTAGCTTGACTCTTTTAAAACACCACACACGCCTCCCTTTGGGAAACGCTAACGCTGACCCCATCACTTTTCTGATTTGTCTTTCTCTTTCGACATTCTCTTTTGCTTTCTCTCTTTTTTTCTGTCTCTTTTTAGCCTCGTTACGGGGTCAGTGTTAGCATTTCCCAAAGGGCGACGTGTGTTACGTTTCCCAAGGGTCATGCTCACGCATTCCCTAAGAATCCACCAATGGATCTTCCTTTAATTTTCCGACGCCTAGTACTTGGTCCAACTCCATTTTGTAGCAGGAACCAAGGCATACGCGCTCCGCACACCTGCATGTCCCGACTCGCCCCAGCATCTACGCGCGCATTGGCATCCACCCCTCCACGTAGCCTCCCTCTCCTTTGTCCTTTTCTACTCTCCTCCTCTCTACACGGCGCGCTTCACTTTCCACTATTTCGTCCACAGACGGACGCCGTCAGGTTTTCTCTGTCATCTGCGTACTAATGATAACAAAATAATAAGAAAAAAATCTGCATTTAAGGGCTTGAAAATTACTAGTGCACGTGCCTACCCGGGATGAAAACGTCAGAAAAATTAGCAGAACATTGTTCAGTAATGGGGATAGCATTCACTTATGATGCATATACTTAATAACGAGATAGGCTCTTTTTTCGAGTTGTTACATCTTCGGCCTGTGAATTCAATGCATTTTTAACGTTACCAAAATTTGGATGAATCATGTGTTCACAAGATAGATCTGAAGGCAAATACGCGAAATTTATAATTCTTCGAAAGAATTCAATACATGATGCCTTACTGCAAAAAAGAAGGACATGGAGAGGCAATGATATTCCTAATATAAATCACACTTGGACATCACCATGGGAGAGAAACTTCGGGAAATACTGCCGTCAGGAGGCTCGTAGTATATTAAATTTTACGTGCTTGTGTATATGGGCCCTCACTTTACAGCTCTAATTTATCAGTCCTGCGCTATAGCATTTTCTTAATCACCGCAGCCGCGAAACTTCTCCATACTGTAAAACTCTATTACTTGAACGGTCAGTGCCGTCTGCTTGGCTGATATGTTGCGAATACGGCATTCCAACAGGAAATCTAACTTTTTTTCTAATAAATGGCTTGCACTTGACGTCATCGCAACATGCGGCTGGTCATTGACACTTTTTTTTTTGGAGAAAAACAAATTTGGTGGTGGTAAATGTATGCTGCAGAAGGTAGGCGATCAGCAGCATGGCCACTAAAATGACTGCTGATGTAAAATCAGTGCAAGCCACGTATTTGAGAGAAACAAACTAAGTTTGCTTGGTACGGCGTCGTGAAGAACGGTAACAAGGTGCTGAACTGGGCGAGTTGGTAAAAGTTTGACATGGTGGGTGTAACAGCTTCAAAAGAACGAGGACGAAGAAAGAAACAAACACAACAAAACAACAGCTGTAAAAAAAAAACGGCGCGAGTTTGTGGCATTATAAAAACGCGCTTTCTGGTAGGAGTGTTTGTGAAAACAAAGTCCGTTCCGGGGCATCGCTCTCTGGTCACTGTTGTGCAGCGTGTTCCAAAACAATTTATAGTGTGTGTTTTTCATCGCAAATATAAATTACTTATGACCGAACGCTCATTCTCTGCCCAAGGGTACGCTAGCTGTCCGAAACAGGTTTCAAAGTTTAAGAACTAGCCGTTATCTCAATCAAAAAGTTATACGTTATTTTCTGAAAATTTCAATGGAAACATGAAGTGCGTTCTGTAACTGGCGCCCTTCAGCTTCACGTGCTCGAAGGTTTCGTCGGCCGCCATTTTAACATTGAACATTTTAGAAAATCACCTATAGCTTTTGAATATGTAACGGTTAATTCTGAAACTTTGGCATCTAGGTCGGACCGCTAGCGCTACATTCGGGCGAAGGATAAGCGTTTGCAGGAGAGTCGTATATATATAATTTTTTTTAGGTGAAACAAACTCTGTAATGTTTAGGGACGGGGACATTCTGTAGGTAGGGCACCGAACGACCTTTACAATGCAGTATGTTTCTTAAACCCTCCTCCCTTTTTCTCTGACCTTCCTCTGTTCATCGGACAATCATATTTTGACTGTCATTTCGCTTCCAAAGACTGGGAAGTTTAAGCAAACTAGGGAGGTGGTCGATGTTGGTAGGGAAACGTGAAGACGAACCTCCTGCGAGACCCAGAGCGCCTGCCAAAGTCACGCTATTGGGCTTATATAGGTTCTGATATTTTGAAGTCTCTTAGCAAAACGTCGTCTGTCCTTCGTGGGCCAGCGGAATCTTTCTTTTCACGTAGCCCCCGCCCCAACCCCTTGTACAGACTTTAGTTCTACGTAACATGCAGTCGACAAGTTACATTAATCAATTCAGTAGTTCTGTACTCGGTGACAGCATTCTGTAGCAATCAAGAAGTAAAAGAGTCGTACTTGGGTACCTTGGTGCTGCGCGTACTTATCAAATGGGCCGAGCAGCGGTCTTTGTACTTTCAGTACACACTCTGCTTAGAACTAATTTTTGACATGGTTAACTCGCTCAATGCAGATCAGCTTTTCTCTCCGCGAAATGGCAGTGGCCGAAAAAAAGAAGATAAGCAGCGTTCCCCCTCAGCTCGCAAAAAGAACAATCGGCCACGTGTTCTGGTGCTGATTACTTATAACCTCCAATGTCCATCATAACCAGCCGCCCGGAATAGCAGAGCATAGGGCAGGGGCTGAGTTTCAGCAATTGTTATCAGAGTTCGTCTGTTCCCATCTTTGATTTAAGATGACCCACTATACTCGAATGTTTGTCGGTGCTATGATTGTCATTAGCCCCAGTCGAGCGCCCGGGCGCACGACAATTGAGTTCGTCATGGTATCTCTTGACGCGTGGTGCGAAGTTGTGATGTCAGATGAGGTCACTGTGTCAACAACGCTATTGGATCGAGTAACGTTGGGTGTGGTCGTGGTGTAAAGTGATGTCATGGCGTAACGCTCTGCGACGATCCGACTCCGTGACGTAACGTGACCACATCGCATAATATCACGTGACACGTGACGTCACCTATTTAATCGGAGTGCTAATATTATATAAACCCGCCATCAAATCCCACCATTTATCATTCATTACAATTCTGTATATAACACTATATACTACCGCTGTCAATATTTTTGAAATCTCTAATATTCAGTCTGTGCAATTAAAAAAAAAAGTAGGCTCAACCGTTTTGAAACGGTTTTTTATATTTTTTCACGCCCCAGTTTGAAGGTGATGGCGACAATGTCGGTTCGGTTCAGTTCCGGTTTTTCGTTCGGTTTATGTTTCGACTCTGCTTGGCTATACGCAGGACGCAGCGAGTAGAGCACTGCACGGGCCTACTTCTTCCAGCGCCCGGCTCCCGGGCCCGCTGACTCAGTAATAACCTGACCCGGACCCGGCCCGATGGGATGCCAAAATATTAAGGAGAGTTTCGACACATTATTGAGCATACACAAGTTACCAATTTTACGCAGTCCAGTATGAACTGATGTCACGATGGATTAAAAATGTTCCGTATTTACGTCTTCGTATGCAGAAACAAGATATTGTCAATGGTTCTCTTGCTTGAACCACGTTCAGTGCCTCAGAATCTTATTCTCAAGGATTTACAAAGTGTGCTACACCTTTGCCCGAGCCTGGCCCGGGCCCGGAAACAATTTATGCCTTCGACCCGGGCTCGGCCGGTGGGCCGGGCCGGGCATGGACGTTTTGGTTGGCCCGGCCCTGTACAGGCCTCTAGTAGCGAGTCCCAATTCCTTAATAATTCTGCAGCAAGTGAACTTGCGTCACTGGTCGATATGAATGCCCAAGATAGAATCACGGAGCAAGAAACGTGAACATAATACCACGCTCTGCGTTATCTAAGCCCTTAAAGACTACTCTGTTCCGAATTGAGAAAAGCAGTGCAGACTCCTCCAGGAAAGCTCTCCACTCTTTCCACCTCAGAAGAGCAAAAGCTGGAAAGGTTGCGAATGGAGAAAGGGAAACCACCAGTCATGGAGAGCAGAGAGCTTTGTGGGATGGGGTCGTCTTGCTGTACTTGACCTGCAAAAGACCAAAGCACAGCAGAAGCGACGAGACTTCAATGGAGTTCTCACCTTTTTGACGTGGTCTTTTATTTGTTCTGTGTCGCCTTTCGCAATCGATAACTGAAAAAAAAATATTTTGTCGATATTTTTAAGGTGGGTGCACGAGACTGAGTTACGCGGCTCATACACATAGCCTCCTTTATTCTAGGAAGCCTGTCAAATATCGAATGAACGCGGCCGCTGTAAAGAGGAAAGGAGATCAGAGAAGAGGGCGCGCGCAGGGGGGGGGGGTCTCTGACAGCGCCAAACAATGCCCCAGCGGTAAAATGACAAAACACGTACGCGCTCCTTTTTTTTAGGAAAGGAGAACATTTTGCGTCCGACCCTCCGCTAGTCCGCCCCTTTCCTGTTTCTCCACGCGCCGGTGCTCTCGGAAGTCATACTGCCCCCACACTTTTCTGCACCGGTGCACCACCGGAGCAGAAAAGTGTAGGGCAGTGCACTTCCGGCACGTGTATATTGAGCAGCGACCGGAAGTACGCCGGCCTACACTTTTCTGCACCGCGGTGCAGGAGGCGGAGGCAAATCGAACGAAGAGCTAGTGCTTACAAAAGAGCCTGCGTTCCTGGGCGTGCGCAGAAACCAGATTCTCGTGAGGCCTAGTTTCTGCGCATGCGCAGTGCCCAACAGCTGCGCCACTGCAGTAACGTGACTTCGGGGAGTCGAGCTGGAGTGTATATATATGCTATACACTTTTCGTGAATGCCGCAATGTCATCGACTTCGGAACGATAATATAAGATGCTCGGGGTAACGTCCGCTCCCGCATTTTTTAAGTTGTCGGTGAGTATGAGGTTTGATACGCCAAGGCGCAATTGTGCATTGGGCGGAGCTTTGTTTTGTAGTCTCCAATCTTTGCAACAGAAAAAAGGGGGGGGGGCGCTGACGGATGTGACGTCAGAAACATGGTACGTTCGCTGTGAGTGTCCCGGTGACGTCACTTCTCGCTGAGAATTTGGAGGCGGAGCCTGCACTGCAGTTCTTAGGTTGAAACAGACCACAAGGAATGCGTAGAAACAGATATATCACTGTCGCATATTAAAACAAAGCGCACATGCGAAAGAGAAGAGAAGAGGACCAGGTGTTCTCTTGTTTTCCTCACTCCTTGCGCACTTAGTTAATATGTCGTCTACGTTACGGGCTTAAGTCATCACTTTTCGCACTTTTTACAAAGATTTGCTCGATGTTGTGATTTTTTTGCAACAGTCAGAGACAATGCCCCAGCCGACTGCGATTTTACGAAGGGACTGATGTTATAAATGTGCTATTAAATCAAACTTTTTATTTTCTCCGCTAATTTCAGACAATTTGTGTTTACCTGCTTCGGAACGTTGTACTTCTTGAGAAGTTCTGTTTTGCCGTCGTTCTGTCGTCGAAACAAGCGAATCAATCGTTAGTTTCTCAAATTTATTTTGTATCACTTCTTCTTTAGTGCGAAATTTTATTTACTTGCTGAAAATCGAAACTAAGTTATTTTATTGGGCGACGGTAATCAAGTGACGAAACCAGCTCACTTCGTTACGCGTGTGCGAATTCGTGTGTTTTGGAGGTCTCGATTCACATTTGTAGCCATGGTGCGAAATCCATTGAGACGTGTTACCCTACTGTGGAAAATTCACTATCTGCCAAAGTCAAAAAAGCATAATAATAAAAAATCAAATCAACCTAATTTATCTTATTTAAATCAAATTTATTTGGTTTAAGTCACATTAATTTGATCTGAATCATCGTAGCTCCAAAATAGTGATTCTTCATCACTAGATGTATTTTTTAACATGGCAGATTTATGGATCAGTTCGTCCGATTACTGAAAACAATGCGGAGGAAAGAATTGCACTAAATTTAAAGTACGGTTTAATTAGCAACTGATTTTCTTGCAGTAGGCCATTACCTTTCTAGTTTCATTTCTTTCCTCCGCATCCTTGTTTACTCGCAATAAGACATCACTTAACTAATGAACGAAGTGGAGGTATGAAAAGAAAGTCCCAAGCCTTCCGACTTGTCCTCAAGACCACTGCTTCGTACTCGCGCTCAACCTGATGTAAATCTTTCTTTGCTCTATGATTTTTTTTGTAAATTAAATATAAAGCAAATCTACACAAAATCATTACATGAAAAACAAACGGCAAATAAACAAATATTTGGGGGAGGGAAGATTATTTGTGCTGTAAAAGTTTGATTTAATTCGTCATGGTAAAACTGGTCCTATCTAAATTAAGATCTAAATCATAATTTCAATCAAGATTTAAATCTTCTTTTTTTATTCTCCACCCTTCTGGTTTTGAGTTTGTCTACGCTCTACTCCTCATTTAAGTACGACGACAGCCGCGACGCCATGCAAAGCGCAAGTTCGTCTGCTTTCTTAAAACCTAAAACTCTCTGGTGAATACGACGGATGGATGGATGGATGGTAATGGCTACACCTTTTGAAACGAGCGGTAGCTTGCGCCACCTAGACTATAGCTTGTACCACGTAGCCTAAAAAAAAACGCAATCCCGCCTTTTTTTTCTTTTTTTTTTTTTGCCTGACTGGTTTTGCGGAATTGAGAGATTTCTAATGAGGGCGAAGAATAGAAAAATCCTAGCGACCGACAAAGCTGATAACACGATTATATATCTGAAAAAGATATGCGATCCGTGTTCTGACGGGAACACGTCCGCGTCCGTGTTCTACGGGAAAGTCAACTCGCATAACTTTTATATTTATTTTTTTATTAGTGAATGCGGTGTTTGGTATCATCATTTACAGAAAAGTATGGGGCTCGACTGAAAGTTAGTTTGCTGAATCAGCTAAAATACATAGCAAAATATTAGTAAGTAAATACCCGCCAATAAGCTCCTAATTTTGACTTCATCAAATTATGCTTTTGATGGAGTTTGTGTTCCGCTCTCAATGAGCATCTATTTAATTTTTTCACGATCTATTTATTGGCTTTCACTTACAACTTTGGTCAAAATCGTCTTGATGTTTCCTGTCCTACCAACAGTGCTGTCAACCTACAAAAAACAAAAACAAAACAAACTTACAGATAGTGATAAACGGGTTTGGAAACGTATCTATCTATACTCTTCCATATTACAATTTTGCTGATTCGCACTTTTTAAACTTAAAGTAATCATTTTGCTTCGCACTTAATAATCTCTTCCCTCGGCTTCTAATTTCACTGCAGGGCCACTGAGAGAGCTTGAATTAATTATGAATTAACTAATAAAAAAATTTAGCGCTACGGATAAGATAGCTCGGGTAACTACTTCGTACTGACGGAGTACATGCGTCGACATGACCACATACATGCACTCATTATTTACTATATCATCAAGTTACCCGTATGACAATAGTTACTTATTTTTAGTGCTAGGCCATTTAGAAAAAAAAATGGTTTGAATAAAATCACAAATCATTCGCAACGTTCCATATAACATATTTTCGGGGAATTTTCGCAAAACTCCTAAAGTGCAATTGTCCCATTTATTTAGGATAATAGATGTATTACATTTGTGCAAATTCAACGTAGGCACCTTGTCTGAAAGTACAATCATTCCATGCAGTAAAAGTTGCCCCTAAGGAATGTTTCAATATCTGATGGGGCGAAATGCTTAACTCCCTGGTCATTTTGTTCTCGTTTTGAAATTGCTTTCTTTGTTTGTGACCTCATTCACGACCATAGCTATAGACACCGACAGCGTAATAAACGCATGGGTCTGGCTAGTTTTCATCCTCTTCTTAGCGCTCTGCAGCTAATGGGAGATGTCGGAATTTATTGGCGACGAAGTGACATGTCAGTGACCATCTAAATTATGATGCAATGAATCGAAGCTCTCTAAATTTAGGACAGTAAAAGGTAGGTTACTGGGGCGTCTAACAGTTACGGGCTATTGTTTTAAACTAAAATTATCTTACGTTCGCTATCCCTAATTTCGCAATTTTCAACAGCTATATTCACGAGGAAAGAAGTTCCACCTTACCTTTGCGAGGTACGCGACCGTATTGTTGATTCCCGGGAATTTCTTATCGCCCTACACAAAGAAGACAGCAAAACATTTCACATACACACACACACGCACACACACACACACACACACACACACACACACACACACACACACACACACACACACACACACACACACACACACACACATACAATGCGGAAAAACCGAAAAATAAATAGAACAAAAATGGTAACTCAAGCATAAACACGCTAGTTTTCGCGAAATTGAATTTCGTAAAAAACGTCGCTATAGAATGAGAGAAACTATTGCGCGATAAATCGCGGCGATACACTATAAAATACGTCTCTTACGTGACGATTTTTATTTTTTAGCGGTAAACGTTCTTTGGTTAGTTGTTGTGGATTTTGTGAAGCCGCGGCCTGTGACGTCACATGACTTCAGTTTCCCCGCTAGATTTAGCGCGAAAATTGGTGTCACGTGACCTCAACGCCAATTTAGTTTCCCGCTAAATTCAGCGGGGAAAATTACGACATGACTTTATGTCACGTTACCTATACATGTAGCGAAAATACTGACGGCAAGTGACCCATACTTAAATTAAGTTTCCCCGCTAGATTTAGCGGGAATAATAACATTTCGCGAGGCAACCCAATAGTAAGGCAACATGCCCGCATTTGTTTAAAAAAAAAAAAGAAATATTGCCACATACGGTGACCGTAACGTTTACGGAGGAGAGATTTTAGTTGTTATAGCCACTGCCTCGTTTAAAAGGGCACTGAAGTCGATTTTGAGGTCGTCCTTTTGTGGCGACAACCCAATCTAGACGTTCTAGATATCCCAACAAACCCGAAATTAGAATCGTGGGTAGCTATTTCCTCATTAAGAGCGTGTTCAAACATCGCTACACACCGTTTTGCGAAATAATATTTTTCCGAGTGCAGTGGTCGACGAAGGGCGCTTGTCGGCGAGTTGCAGGCGATGGCTTCGCCCGCGGTGAAAAAGAAGAGTCTTATCCGAATGTATACCTATCAGACTCTCTTCGAAACGAGTTATAATAATATCATTCGGAATCTACGCTTGTTGTAGGGCTTTCATTGGTCCACATAATGTAGTTCACGAGAAAAAAAAAAAGAGTAAACATGTTTTTCTACTGCCCGGCGATGAATAGGCTGTTTTGTAATATAGCATTTGGTAGATAAGGGAACTAACACTTTTTAAACAATATAAGAAAAATACGACTTTTTTTTCAAAATGACTTTGGTGCCCCTTTAAGAAACGCAGGGTTGTGGCGACTCACGTGCATCTCATTATCTCTCCGCAGCCAATCAGATGGTGCACATTGACCGATAAGGAAACCAAAGAACCATCCACTAAGAAGCCTGAAGATAAAACATGTCACACCCTTTCGACTATAGAGCTTTTGAATTCGATGTAGTTCAAATATGGGGACGCTCTTCGTTCGTGGTTTATGACAATATCATTATGGAGTCAGGAATTGAGAGCACTTGTCGTCTTATCAATTTGCGGGTGATAACAGTGACGTTGAAAAATACCTTTAGTGATGGTGAGCTTTTTTAAAAGTATGAATATTATTTTTTAATAAAACTAGGCTTACCTGTTTCATGTAGTCCCACACCGGATGCACCTTGTCTTTTAGCTTCGCTGCCTGAAAACAAGGAACCGCAGTAACGGCGAATGACACAGTGAGTGTGTTGTCATAAAATGTAGGGTTACGTTTCGCAGAAAGTTCCAAGCGATGCCGGTGGTACGGGTTAGGCGGGCGGGCTCTCTTCTTTGGGTAGCACGCCGGAGACACGTCTCACTTGGCACAAGCTTGGAAATCCTAGGGCCCTAACTTGGGCCTAATGAGGGTTTGCTCCAAGGCGTTAGTTAGTGCCATGGTACTTTTTATTTGGCACTTTTATGACTTCTCTCTGACTCACCACATAACTTCCAAAGTGCCATGCTAGTAAAAAATGCCACCTATGAACCGAAGAACCATGCTGTGAAGCCTAAAGCTGGCACTGTTTGGCGATTTGCGCCTAGCTTTGACACTTGATTGGCGAATTAAGGCCATGGCTCTGCCCCTCCCCTCCCTCCCCATCCCCCTCAAAAAAAAGAAGCAAAGTTTGGCTTTAGTTTAGTTTCTTCGGGCTTTTTAATGCCCCATATGCCTAGACGAAAGCCATATTATTTCCCAAAGAAATGTGCTACCTGGGTTTGCAGCACGTTTCTATATGTAACTGTTCCTGTTTGCTCTTTCAACGCAAGTGTTATGATATTAAGACTTCTTCTGTAAATATCGGTAAACCCCGAATGCAAGCTGTCTTAGGATCATGGTTGGGCAGAAATACTCAAAAATGTATTTGGAAACTCAAATACTGGGATACATTAAAATAGTAGCTAAAACACTGATACTGAAATATATCTGTAAAAGTGTATCGCGATACGTATCGGAAATTCATTTTAAGTAGAGGCAAGAAGTCTTTGGAAATACAAATACAGGAATACATTTTAGGTAGCTCAGAAATAGAAATACAGAAATACTGATACTGAATACATTTTTCAAACTAGTTTGAGACGCCAAATGAGATGAAGTTTGAATTTGGAAGTGGAAGTTTTTGATCCCGAAATTACTTTCCCGTAGGCTTGGCACTTTTCCTTCAAGGTACTGATTTCGGACGACGAGGAGCCTTCAATGGGCTCAAATAAACGCGTGCCATCAAGGACTGACCGCGGTCCCTTCCCTGACATCCTGTCTCTCTGACGAGGAATGCGAAAAGACATCGACATCTAAATAAATTCTGTCATCCTAAATTCCATTAAAACGTCATCACACCCCTGTCCAATAAGGACGCCCCTGTCAACATTGATCACTTGACGTCACGGTGGAAGGAACTGGTATTCTTGATCTGCAGCTGTGGCCTTGAGCATGAAACTTTACCACGCTGCTGTATGAAAGGACAATAAGTAGTTTCGTTGTAAGTTACCTCGTTGAAGATCAGGCAGGCAGTGTCATTTGGAATTTTTGAGAATAGTGGACCACCTGAAGCACCCTAGAACTCATGTCTTATCTTCTGTTACGGTTGAAACAACGATACGGTGGCATCCCTGTTGTGAAGGTCCTTCCTGCCGACCCTCCACCACCGACGCATGAATTGCAGTCCTCAAGTTTCGCCTAGCATCATCCAAACAGAGACCTCGTGGATTGCGACCTGATATTGCCGGCACAGGTGCGAGCTCTCCGAGAAACAGCGCGCTCGAGACGAGCCGCAGGTGCACGAAGTCTGGGTCGTCACAGCGAGGCCACGTCTGGCCTCCTTCCTGGGTTTCGGATCACCAGAGCAACGGGTCACGTTCACGTCGACTGATGACGTACCCTTGAGTCGTGCAATATTACGGGCGCAGCCGCAGACGCATTCTAATATGTGTTGAACTTCACTGCTTGAGTCATCCTACTGTTTCAAGTCAACCACCGCCAGGCTCGTGCTGCAACGGACTGTGACTCAGCTTTGCCGGCTGGGTGTACTGTGTACGCTAAGGCAAGGGAGAAGGTTAATTTAGCAGCGGGCATTGGATGTCACGAGACAATGACTCAAGAAATCTCTATCTAAGGACCTGCGGCAGAAGATGCTCTGACTCCACTCCTGGTACGCCACCCGGTTCGAGTCCCCGACTACGCAACACTTCTCAGAAGAGAGGAGAGGACGCATAGAAAAATAGTTTGGAGAATCGGAAGGAACCTTGGTCAGCATGGTAACAATGCCCCAGTATCTCCTTAACCTTGATGCCCTCAGAAGTAAAAAAAAAAATAAATAAACATTCGGACTTGTATTTTGGGAGGAGGAGAGTTGGGCGGGGGGGGGGGGAGGAGGGGGGCGGGGGGAGAGGCGAGCAGTTCTCAAGAAATGTAACGAAATACATTTCATCCTGATTGTATTGCGATACAAAGAGACGTTCAAAAGGTATTTCGATACAGGAATACAGATAACGGTGAAAAGAAATGTATCGCGATACAGAAATACAGATACGAAATGTGTTTCTGAAATAGTATCGCGATACTGCCCAACCCTGCTTAGGATATATAAAAAAAACAAGCTTGAATGGAAGATTTTTATTTGCAGCTTCACTTGCATTGACCCAAGACACCCCCCTCCCCGCAAACGGAACTGAGTCTGCTTCTTTAATCGAAACCACAACCCGTATATCTTTTTCTTTTCTTATAGGTATTTTCTTGAATACAAACCCCGATAAACACCTGCAATATCTCAAATCGACACTTGAAAACAGGAATAGAGTCAGAGCATCTTCTGCCCCAGGTCCTTAGTTAGGGATTTTATGAATCATTGTTTACTGGCATCTAATGCCCGCTGCTAACCGTCTCTCTCGCCTTAGCGTACACAGTACACTCAGCCGGCAAAGCTGAGTCACAGTCCGTTGCAGCACGAGCCTGGCGGTGGTTGGCTTGAAATAGTAGGATGACTCACGCAGTGAAGTAACGGCTCAAGGTTACGTCATCAGCCGACGTGAACGTGACCCGCTGCTCTGGTGAGGCTAGACGTGGCCTCGCTGTGCCCGACCCAGACTTCGTACACCTGCAACTCGTCTCGAGCGCACTGTCTCTCGGAGAGGTCGCATCTGTGCCGGCAATATCAGGTCGCAATCCACGAGGTCTCTGTTTGGACATATGCTAGGCGAAACTTCAGGACTGCAATAAATGCGTCGGTGGTGGAGGATCGGCAGAAATGACCTTCACAACAGGGATGGTACCATATCGTTTTTTCAACCGTAACAGAAGATAAGACGTGTTCCAGGATGCTTCAGGGGGTCCACTATTCTCGAAAATTCTAAATGACACTGCATGCACGATTTTCAACGAGGTAACCTACAACGAAACTACGTATTGTCCTTTCATACAGCAGCGTGGTAAATTTTCATGTTCAAAGCCACACCTACAGATAAAGTATACCAGTTCATTCCACCGTGACGTCATGTGATCAATGTTGACAGGGGTGTCCTCATTGGACAGGGGCGTGGTGATGTTTTGATGGGATTTAGGGTGACATAAAATTTATTTAGAGGTCGAAGTATTTTCGTATCCTTCGTCAGACAGAGAGGGCAGGCACGTATCCAGGGGGAGGCCCATGGGGCCAACCCCCCCCCCCAAAAAATCTTCAATTTCGCTGGGACCTCCTCTCCCCCTCCCCCTCATACAGCATTTTGTCATGGGCGCCCCCCCCCTCCCCCCGAAACAAAATCCTGGCTACGTGCCTGAGAGAGGGTGTCAGGGAATAAACCGCGGTCAGTCCTTGATGGAACTTTTTTTTTAGCCCATTGAAAACTCCTCGTCGTCTGAAACCACTACCTGCAAGGCAAAGTGCCAAGCCTACGGGAAAGTAATTTCGGGATCAAAAACTTCCACCTCAAGCTTCATCTCAGTTGGCGTCTCAAACAAATTTGAAAAATGTATTGCAGTATCAGTATTTCTGTATTTGTATTTCTGCCCTCCCGAAAATGTATTCCTGTATTTGTATTTCCAAAGGCTTTTTGCCTCTGATTTAAAATGTATTTCCGATACGTATCGCGATACATTTTTACAGATATATTTTAGTGTCAGTATTTTAGCTACTATTTTAATGTATCCCAGTATTTGTATTTCCAAATACATTTTTTGGGTATTTCTGCCCAACCCTGCTTTCAGGCTTTAACGGAAAAAGACCGATAAACATCCGTTGGTGTCAAAAATTCAAAATCGGTTGAAACATAAAAACACCGATACACATTTGTTTGCGTCAAAAATGCAAAATGTTTTAAGTTAAAAGACATTTGTTTCTGGAGGATTTTCCTCCTGCTAGAACTTTGCTGAAACCCTCCCTCTTAGACGAACTCTTCATTCTTCCTCAAATTTCTTCACCGATTATCGCCGTTTTTAGTGTCCGTCCGAAACAGTCTACCGTACGGCGTACACCGACATTATGAAAAATAACAGACACCGAAAAACCTTCCCTGATTTTTCTTTTAAATAAAAACCCAAAAATCTACGGCCTACCTATTTGATTTAATATAACTAAAGTTCCGTGTGCCCGGTGTTTTTTTTTCTTTTTTTTCAAATTCGTGTGTGTGTGTGTGGGGGGAGGGGGTATGTTTTCCACTGATTCTGTGTTTTTTTGTGTAGATTGGTAATGAGTTACCCAATTTACACAAGAAACACCAAACAGATTTCTAGATGTTATTCAGGATAAACATCGATTTGCCGTGCGATACGCGAAATTGATACCAAAACCACCGAATTCGCGGAAAGGGCGGGGGGAGGGGGGAGACAACACATCCAAATTCGAAAAAAAAAAAAAGAAACACCGAAAACACGGAACCACGCAGCGAAGTGTATATGAACCCCTTCTCGTGGGTCGGTATAAATATGAGTTATCCACACACTTACATCATCAACTATCTTCTGCAGGTCGGCTTTGTCTTTGTCCGGCTGTAAAAGAGTGAAATTGGCGAGAAATCACCGTCGTAAAAGGTTTTTCTCTTTTTTTTCTCTTTTTTTTTTTGTGTGACTAAAAGGAGTGGGTTGAAAACGGAACAAGGAGCAGAAATGCATCTCTAACCGCATTGACGAAAATTCGTGCTTTTGAAAGCTTTGTTTTAAAATGCAGTTGAAGAAATATGTAGCAGGAACCAATTCGATAAGGAAATGTTATACTACTAGTTACATGTGTGGAAGGAATCGCGGTGAACGTGTAAAACTGGGGTACAAGTGACCGTAGGTTAGGTGATAGAAACTAACGGTTTCTTTTTGTCATTAGCATATATAATTACTTTAGAAGTCTCGATTTTTTTAATGAAGCACTGTTTTCGTTTTATCGGGAGCAATTTCGAGTTATTGCAGCTAAACGTATTACGTTAGAACCAGGCCTCTATTTGGGTCAAGATGAACAGAAGTCGGTGCGGCCAGTGGCTCATAGAAGCATTAGGGTGAATAAGAGAACAAAATAAAAGTCACCACGATGCTCAAAATTAAGATTCCTTAATGATCAACCGATTCCTTTAATTTTAGTGTATAATGCAAAGAGGTATTTATTTGTTTTATAATATTTAGGAAATAGAGATGGATTTTCATCACCCAAGGAAAAGACTACGTCAACTTGCTAACAGAAGATTTAAAAAAAAATCAATTCAAGGGAGCAAGTTTACAGTCAGAGGGCAGTGAATTTCATTCGTCGATCGTTCACACTAAAATTTAATTTTGAAAGGTGTTGTTTTTATGAGCTTATAACCTGACATTTGTTGAGTTATACAGTCTTGCTGTGCGCAAGGGGGGAGGGGGGGGCAAAGCGTAGAGGAAAATAAAGACAGTCTCGCTTAAGCCACACGATTCTCAAACGGAAGCTTGGATTATACGTGCGAGGCACTGATTGAAACGAATATTCAATATGACACAACAAGTCGTACCTAATACTATCGCGTCCCTGTCAAAAAAAAAAAAACAATGCGTAAAAAAAGCCAGTGGTGAGATGATATGAAGTGGAGCCACCAAGCTATCTAGTATTTCACCTTGTTTACCAAGAAAAATTTTAATTATAATGTATAGCGTTCTTTATTTTATTTTTTTGGAAAGGGGGAGGGGGCAATGTGTGCAAGGACGCAATTAGTTCAGAGAGAGAGTGCATACGAATGAGAACAACCAGCGCCTCACCTTCTCAAGAAGGTCCCTGCCCTTAGCCAGATCCTTTCCTGCATTGACCATCTGCGAAACAATCAGTCACTTATTACTTTACCTTTCTTTTTCTTCTGTTATACCGGAGTCAGTCGGGCACGCTTAAAGGCCTTCAGAACGAACTCCTTTAAGGAATCGGCGAATTACCTCGCGATCTTTCGCTTATCGGCGGGCGCTGTTTCGCCGTCCCTTTAAGGAGTTCGTGTTGAAGGTCTTTAATGTGCCCGTCTGACTGCGGTATTAGTCAAATTAAATCGACAAATTTGTGTTGCATCCGCCTGCCGTCAATGTGGATGCAAACGCAGGGAGCTCGGACCCCGTGCAGGGACATGGAGATTCAGAACGCCAACACAACGGTAACCGTTATACGCATACGCACATGCGATTATTTTTTTCAATCTTCAAAAGAAAGAAAAAAAGCTACGCATAATATAAGCATGGCGAATAACGGTTTATCGTATCAATTTAAATGCTATTTGTGCTGTATTTTTGGAGCAATGAGAGTAGATTACCTTGTGAGGTTTCGAAGCTGTCTAGAGAAATGTGAAAGTTTTCAAACAATCTGAGCAACGGGTACCAATGGTACGTCACTTATACAGGCCTGTATCTCCCTAGTTTTGAGCGGTACCTTTGGCGAGCAAAATAGGATATATTTAGGTCGCGTTTCCGTTGTACATAGCGTTTCAACCTTTTCAACGCTAGTTGGAAAGGTTCCGACGCTAGTTTACGCCCGTGTATCGTTCATGATGGGCCGCTGGGACCTTGAGTCCAACATTAAGGAGTTTTAGTATAACGTTTCCGCAGCCCGCTAAGCACCCGTATAGCGCTCCGTAATCCGCCGCAGTACACTTGAACTATCCAGACAAGGCTGGCGGCGCGCGTGCGCAGCTGCGGCGTTTTCTTTACGGATACCGTAGCGGAGGAGAAAAACGATCTACTACAACGCGCACGCTACCGGAGGCGCCTCTTTTCCGGTCGCGTCTGCACGTTACAGCACCTCCTGGCCGAGAGGAACAGGACTATACGTCACGTTTATGATACTACCGCATGTAAACTAACGCTTTTAAGGCGCTTTAGACTGCCCGCGAAAATCGGGTTTTCAATGTATCGCGCTACAATTTCCTAGACTTGCGCGCTGCAATTTACCAAAAAAAAAATCAAGAAAGAAACTTTTTTTTTTTGAAAAGAGCAAAAAAGATTGCGCTGGCTTAGCTCGGCTATGCGAGGATATACGTAGAGTAAGCTTATGCGCACAAAACGAGAGGCGCTATCAAGCGGCTCCGGTGCAGCGTCAGACTTGGCTACTACGCAACGGAGGCGGACAGCTGAGCACGCGGCGGCGCCAGTGCGTCTGCCGCGGTTGTGAAGTCTCGAATGCGAAGACCGGCCTTGCGCGCGCGGTGGCGCGGAGCCCGCGGCGGTGGCGGCTCCGCCCAGCCAGCTGTGCGCCGTGTGACGTCACCGCTCCTCGCGCTAGCGCAGACCGGCGAGGCGCACGCGGTGGTGGCGGAGCCCGTGGCGACGGCGGCTCCGCCCCATCAGCTGTCCGCCGTGTGACGTCACTGCTCCTCGCGCTTGCGCAGCACTGGAGCACGGCTCATTATGAGAGCCACGCGAAACTGCTCAACCTCGGCCAGTGTAGCTAACGCTACAAAAATAACAACAAACAGAGAGGATGCATGTGTAGTGAGAAGTGCTGCCGACAGATGGCGTACGCCGCGTCGAGGGGGCGCGGGTTCCTTCGCGGGACCATCTGCTATCATAACTCGAATCCGCCGCCGCTCCCTCGACGCGATGTATACGCCATCTGATGGCAGTAGTACTCATTACGCGTGCATCGTCTGCGAAGTGGCGGTGTATAAATGTAGTATATTGTCGATTAGAGCGTAAATACTGAAACTGCCTTATAGTTAGCGACAACGTAAGAAAAGAAAGAGCGTGGAGAGTCCCGCGCATTTCATTTTGCTCCGCAACCAATGAGGTTTCTCCATTAGACCACAAGAACACCCCAAGGACCAATCACGAAGCAAGAAACGTGAACATAAGCCACGCCCTTCGTTCCTTAAGCTTTTTGGTCACAATGCACGTCTACTTTTATGCAGATGTACCCGTTGGACCAATCATCGTGCTTCGCGTCCGGCGAACGGTGAAACGCAGACGACGGTTTAGGAGAAGGAAAAAAAACGACGCAATCTGCGCACGTGAAGTGCGCGTGCAAGAAAAAACGGCATGCGCATTGTCGCTGCGCAGAACGAATGTTTTGCGAGCGAACCCGGATTTTAGAGCGCGTGATTTGCCGAAAACGATCCGTAGATCAAAGACAGATTGATCCGCCGCGCTGTCCGAAGGAAGGTAGACTCGCAATTATTGTTTTTACGCGTATAGCGTCCAAGGACGTCAGGTTGCGGAGCGTGACTCCATGATCTTCCCTTTGTGATTGGTTCCTAATGCACCGAGAAACCGAGGGATAGGAGGAAACGAGAGCTTGCGGGGGCATCAGAACAACGAGGCCTGGTTGGAACGATTAGTGGGTAAACGTATATAAAGTTAGTACGCCACTGCCTCCACGAACGCTGATGTCCGGGGTTTGGCTCTGGCATTCAAACGCTTTCAACGAGTGCAGTATAGATACAAAGGCAGCCATAGCTTTATAGGTCTTCCCACTCTAATCATTCGAATCAGAACACGGCGTTCTGACCATTTTTTTGTACGTGAAATTTTTACTTTTAGTTACCGGTGACAAAAAATGGTGACGGTGGGTGGTGATATATAGCCACGACCCGTAGAGCCGCAATCACACTAATTCCACATTGTACAAAAGACGCGGAGATCGCTGCAAGTATGACAGTCATCAGCAGACACGCCTTCGAGCACGTCTGCTTCATCCATGCGTACAAACATGTATGCAGGTATACTTTGTGTGACCTCTAGACCTTCGTTCAAGGAAGGCTTCAGGCAGTGTCTGCATACCAGCTGTTGAATGATGTGCTGGCCGTGTGACCGCGGCTTATGTACACGACGATATACAGAGTTTCTTTTTCTAAACTCGATGCGAATGAGGAACTTTTCTTCCTCCAGCATCGGGTAAATTCCGGTAAACTGTGGAAGTTGTACACTGCAGGCATTAACGCGCCGTTTAGAGACAAGCCCGCGTTCGCCCACACGGGGTTGAGGGCACGCGCATGCGCAGGAACCAGACTCGCGTAAGGCCTCGCGCGAGTCTGGCCACTGCGCATGCGCAGTTCCGACAGCAGAGCCACCGTATATGGCGTGACGTCAGGGAGTTGAGTTGGCCTATGCTCGTTGACGGTTTAGAAAACACGGGTCTCGCTCGTCGGTTCGTTCTATACGGCGATCTTATCGGCTCATATGCCTCAACCTGATTGGTTGCGGAGCGGTAATGAAATGTTTGGGGCTCGCCACACCCCGTGTTTCTCAAGTTGACATTAACTTTGCGGAGTGCAAGTCGCCCGCTTCTTGGGCAGGAGTTGCGATAACGTCAGAACGACGCCGAGCTCTGATTGGCTTTGATTGATAGGGCGGACAGACCTCAACGTTAGACGCCTTGACCTCTACCCACTTCTTTTTTCAATCAGAGCCAATCAGAGCTCGGCATCGTTCTGACGTCAGCGCAACCCCTGTGCAGAAGCAGACGAACTTGCGCTCCGCGTAGCTTTCAAAGCAAAACAAGAAAACTAAACAGTGAACAAAGACCCATTCCGGAATTTAACTTTTGTTTACCCCAATTTAAGCGTGCTTGTAAAGGTCTGCACTGAATCTTTTTCAAATTATATTTTATTGTATTCGATTTATTTTGTGTGAAATTTTTTAACGTATGTGATTTACATTATTTGGTTGATTAACTCTGAAATTGAAAAATGGCACGATTACGTTTTTTAATAATATGCGTCTGTGTTTTGCTCAGTCTAATGAAAATAAAAAAGGGGAAAAAGGGGGGGGGGGTCATGTCAGACACCTACACAGTTTGCCCTAAAGATATGAAACAAAACCTAATTAAAGCAAAAATATATGTTCGTTGTCATTAATATACTTAGGCCTTTTTGTCCTCGTTGTCAACATCCCTTTCCTTCTGTCTGTCCTCAGTAGACCTCGATGACACTTACCTAACAAGAACTTGTTCTCCAC
>JAZHYW010035097.1:0-10763 GCA_037355805.1 Ixodes ricinus | reverse complement strand
ACATAACACATCTTATCGATGCATATTCCAATGTTGGGCGCACTAGAGTTTTATAAACATTGGTCCGGATATCGGAGTTCGTCCCTCTTAGAGATCGCCTCATAAAACAAAGTTTCCTATATGCTGAATTACATACATTTCCAACGTGCGTATTCCAGCTGAAATCACCCGAGAGAGTAATACCAAGATACTTAATAGTGTTAGAACGTTGCAAGACTACACCATCTATTTCATACAAGAACATCAACGGAGACTTCTTTTTGGTTATGCTTAAGACAGTAGTTTTATCAAAATTAATTCGCATATCCCATTTTTCACACCAGTGAAATATAGTTGTCAAGGAGTCATTCAATAATTCTTGATCATCTACAGTTATTACGGGGATGTAAACCAAACAATCATCAGCAAACAAACGCACTTCTACAGCTGGGTCGATATCTTGTGCGATATCGTTAACATAGACTAAAAACAAAACTGGCCTCAAAACAGATCCTTGGGGTAGGCCAGACGTGACCGGTAAAACAGATGACGCATGACCGTCAATTTCAACGTACTGTGTCCTATCAGATAAGTATGATTTGATCCAAAGAACCAAGTTCTTATCAACACGAAGAAGCAATAACTTTTCAAGTAACTTTGTATGCGTGACTCTGTCAAATGCTTTAGATAAGTCGATAGATACAACATCTACTTGACCACGAACATTTAGCACTTTTCCAAACTGATGAGTTGATTCAAACAACTGGGTAATAATCGATAGCTTCCTGCGAAAACCGTGTTGTTTATCATAAAAAAGGTTTCTGTCTTCCAGAAAATCAACGAGATGTTTAGAAATGATGTGTTCGAGCATTTTGCATGTTGTTGATGTCAACGATATTGGCCGGTAGTTTTTTACTTCAAGATGGTTGCCCGATTTGTGACTGGGTATAACTTTGGCAATTAACCAATCATTTGGTAAGCGACATGTATCTAGTGACTTTTGAAAGATAATGGTCAAAAAACGTGAAACCGGTTCGCAGTAACGCCTCAGGAATTTATTTGGGATTTTATCTGGTCCTGGGGATTCTTTATGTCAATATTTAGTAGTAAGGCCCTCACTCCCTCATAAGTAATTTGAATAGGTGTTTGCAGGCAGGGTTCGTTGCCAGTCAGGTTATTTACAGATGTGCCCACTGAAAAAACCGAGTGAAAGTAGTTATTGAATTCATTTGCTATGGTAAGCGGATTATCGCATATAGCACGGTCCACATAAGCTTCTTTTATAACTTTCTGCTTAGGGGACAGATGTTGCCAAAACATATGTGGCGACGATTTTAAAATCGTATTCATTGTATTTGCAAAGAAGCTAGTTTTGAAATCTTTTGAGTTTCTTTTTCACATCGCGGCTTAAAGAACTAATTGCTGATAAGTTCCGGTGCTTACACAGTCTTTTACGTTTTAATCTGCGCTTTGAGTGGATGATCTCACGTGTGACCCAAGGGTTTGTCTTATTAATCTTTTTTATTCTCACCCTATCCCCTTTGTTCCAGCGCCAGCACAGCATTTGAGTCAATGCTGGTTTACTTTTCTTGTTTTAGTTATCTTTATAAGGAATCTGAACTACAGGAGCGACACACCGACCGAGAAAAAAAAACGAACTATTTGAAAGAATTTGGATTTGAAAAAACTTGAAGAGGAGACGTGGGTACTTAGAGGCTTAGGGGTTTAGGGTGTTGTTTTTAGTGTATCTTCCTTGATGTGGAGAACAAGTTCTTGTTAGGTAAGTGTCATCGAGGTCTACTGAGGACAGACAGAAGGAAAGGGATGTTGACAACGAGGACAAAAAGGCCTAAGTATATTAATGACAACGAACTTATATTTTTGCTTTAATTAGGTTTTGTTTCATATCTTTAGGGCAAACTGTGTAGGTGTCTGACATGACCCCCCCCCCTTTTTCCCTTTTTTATTTTCATTAGACTGAGCAAAACACAGACGCATATTATTAAAAAACGTAATCGTGCCATTTTTCAATTTCAGAGTTAATCAACCAAATAATGTAAATCACATACGTTAAAAAATTTCACACAAAATAAATCGAATACAATAAAATATAATTTGAAAAAGATTCAGTGCAGACCTTTACAAGCACGCTTAAATTGGGGTAAACAAAAGTTAAATTCCGGAATGGGTCTTTGTTCACTGTTTAGTTTTCTTGTTTTGCTTTGAAAGCTACGCGGAGCGCAAGTTCGTCTGCTTCTTGCACAGGGGTTGCGCTGACGTCAGAACGATGCCGAGCTCTGATTGGCTCTGATTGAAAAAAGAAGTGGGTAGAGGTCAAGGCGTCTAACGTTGAGGTCTGTCCGCCCTATCAATCAAAGCCAATCAGAGCTCGGCGTCGTTCTGACGTTATCGCAACTCCTGCCCAAGAAGCGGGCGACTTGCACTCCGCAAAGTTAATGTCAACTTGAGAAACACAGGGTGTGGCGAGCCCCAAACATTTCATTACCGCTCCGCAACCAATCAGGTTGAGGCATATGAGCCGATAAGATCGCCGTATAGAACGAACCGACGAGCGAGACCCGTGTTTTCTAAACCGTCAACGAGCATAGGCCAACTCAACTCCCTGACGTCACGCCATATACGGTGGCTCTGCTGTCGGAACTGCGCATGCGCAGTGGCCAGACTCGCGCGAGGCCTTACGCGAGTCTGGTTCCTGCGCATGCGCGTGCCCTCAACCCCGTGTGGGCGAACGCGGGCTTGTCTCTAAACGGCGCGTTAATGCCTGCAGTGTACAACTTCCACAGTTTACCGGAATTTACCCGATGCTGGAGGAAGAAAAGTTCTCATTCGCATCGAGTTTAGAAAAAGAAACTCTGTATATCGTCGTGTACATAAGCCGCGGTCACACGGCCAGCACATCATTCAACAGCTGGTATGTAGACACTGCCTGAAGCCTTCCTTGAACGAAGGTCTAGAGGTCACACAAAGTATACCTGCATACATGTTTGTACGCATGGATGAAGCAGACGTGCTCGAAGGCGTGTCTGCTGATGACTGTCATACTTGCAGCGATCTCCGCGTCTTTTGTACAATGTGGAATTAGTGTGATTGCGGCTCTACGGGTCGTGGCTATATATCACCACCCACCGTCACCATTTTTTGTCACCGGTAACTAACCGTAAAACTTTCACGTACAAAAAAATGGTCAGAACGCCGTGTTCTGATTCGAATGATTAGAGTGGGAAGACCTATAAAGCTATGGCTGCCTTTGTATCTATACTGCACTCGTTGAAAGCGTTTGAATGCCAGAGCCAAACCCCGGACATCAGCGTTCGTGGAGGCAGTGGCGTACTAACTTTATATACGTTTACCCACTAATCGTTCCAACCAGGCCTCGTTGTTCTGATGCCCCCGCAAGCTCTCGTTTCCTCCTATCCCTCGGTTTCTCGGTGCATTAGGAACCAATCACAAAGGGAAGATCATGGAGTCACGCTCCGCAACCTGACGTCCTTGGACGCTATACGCGTAAAAACAATAATTGCGAGTCTACCTTCCTTCGGACAGCGCGGCGGATCAATCTGTCTTTGATCTACGGATCGTTTTCGGCAAATCACGCGCTCTAAAATCCGGGTTCGCTCGCAAAACATTCGTTCTGCGCAGCGACAATGCGCATGCCGTTTTTTCTTGCACGCGCACTTCACGTGCGCAGATTGCGTCGTTTTTTTTCCTTCTCCTAAACCGTCGTCTGCGTTTCACCGTTCGCCGGACGCGAAGCACGATGATTGGTCCAACGGGTACATCTGCATAAAAGTAGACGTGCATTGTGACCAAAAAGCTTAAGGAACGAAGGGCGTGGCTTATGTTCACGTTTCTTGCTTCGTGATTGGTCCTTGGGGTGTTCTTGTGGTCTAATGGAGAAACCTCATTGGTTGCGGAGCAAAATGAAATGCGCGGGACACTCCACGCTCTTTTCTTTTCTTACGTTGTCGCTAACTATAAGGCAGTTTCAGTATTTACGCTCTAATCGACAATATACTACATTTATACACCGCCACTTCGCAGACGATGCACGCGTAATGAGTACTGCTGCCATCAGATGGCGTATACATCGCGTCGAGGGAGCGGCGGCGGATTCGAGTTATGATAGCAGATGGTCCCGCGAAGGAACCCGCGCCCCCTCGACGCGGCGTACGCCATCTGTCGGCAGCACTTCTCACTACACATGCATCCTCTCTGTTTGTTGTTATTTTTGTAGCGTTAGCTACACTGGCCGAGGTTGAGCAGTTTCGCGTGGCTCTCATAATGAGCCGTGCTCCATGCTGCGCAAGCGCGAGGAGCAGTGACGTCACACGGCGGACAGCTGATGGGGCGGAGCCGCCGTCGCCACGGGCTCCGCCACCACCGCGTGCGCCTCGCCGGTCTGCGCTAGCGCGAGGAGCGGTGACGTCACACGGCGCACAGCTGGCTGGGCGGAGCCGCCACCGCCGCGGGCTCCGCGCCACCGCGCGCGCAAGGCCGGTCTTCGCATTCGAGACTTCACAACCGCGGCAGACGCACTGGCGCCGCTGCGTGCTCAGCTGTCCGCCTCCGTTGCGTAGTAGCCAAGTCTGACGCTGCACCGGAGCCGCTTGATAGCGCCTCTCGTTTTGTGCGCATAAGCTTACTCTACGTATATCCTCGCATAGCCGAGCTAAGCCAGCGCAATCTTTTTTGCTCTTTTCAAAAAAAAAGTTTCTTTCTTGATTTTTTTTTTGGTAAATTGCAGCGCGCAAGTCTAGGAAATTGTAGCGCGATACATTGAAAACCCGATTTTCGCGGGCAGTCTAAAGCGCCTTAAAAGCGTTAGTTTACATGCGGTAGTATCATAAACGTGACGTATAGTCCTGTTCCTCTCGGCCAGGAGGTGCTGTAACGTGCAGACGCGACCGGAAAAGAGGCGCCTCCGGTAGCGTGCGCGTTGTAGTAGATCGTTTTTCTCCTCCGCTACGGTATCCGTAAAGAAAACGCCGCAGCTGCGCACGCGCGCCGCCAGCCTTGTCTGGATAGTTCAAGCTGTACTGCGGCGGATTACGGAGCGCTATACGGGTGCTTAGCGGGCTGCGGAAACGTTATACTAAAACTCCTTAATGTTGGAGCTCAAGGTCCCAGCGGCCCATCATGAACGATACACGGGCGTAAACTAGCGTCGGAACCTTTCCAACTAGCGTTGAAAAGGTTGAAACGCTATGTACAACGGAAACGCGACCTAAATATATCCTATTTTGCTCGCCAAAGGTACCGCTCAAAACTAGAGAGATACAGGCCTGTATATGTGACGTACCATTGGTACCCGTTGCTCAGATTGTTTGAAAACTTTCACATTTCTCTAGACAGCTTCGAAACCTCACAAGGTAATCTACTCTCATTGCTCCAAAAATACAGCACAAATAGCATTTGAAATTGATACGATAAACCGTTATTCGCCATGCTTATATTATGCGTAGCTTTTTTCTTTCTTTTGAAGATTGGAAAAAAATAATCGCATGTGCGTATGCGTATAACGGTTACCGTTGTGTTGGCGTTCTGAATCCCCATGTCCCTGCACGGGGTCCGAGCTCCTGCGTTTGCATCCACATTGACGGCAGGCGGATGCAACACAAATTTGTCGATTTAATTTGACTAATACCGCAGTCAGACGGGCACATTAAAGACCTTCAACACGAACTCCTTAAAGGGACGGCGAAACAGCGCCCGCCGATAAGCGAAAGATCGCGAGGTAATTCGCCGATTCCTTAAAGGAGTTCGTTCTGAGGCCTTTAAGCGTGCCCGACTGACTCCGGTATAACAGAAGAAAAAGAAAGGTAAAGTAATAAGTGACTGATTGTTTCGCAGATGGTCAATGCAGGAAAGGATCTGGCTAAGGGCAGGGACCTTCTTGAGAAGGTGAGGCGCTGGTTGTTCTCATTCGTATGCACTCTCTCTCTGAACTAATTGCGTCCTTGCACACATTGCCCCCCTCCCCCTTTCCAAAAAAATAAAATAAAGAACGCTATACATTATAATTAAAATTTTTCTTGGTAAACAAGGTGAAATACTAGATAGCTTGGTGGCTCCACTTCATATCATCTCACCACTGGCTTTTTTTACGCATTGTTTTTTTTTTTTTGACAGGGACGCGATAGTATTAGGTACGACTTGTTGTGTCATATTGAATATTCGTTTCAATCAGTGCCTCGCACGTATAATCCAAGCTTCCGTTTGAGAATCGTGTGGCTTAAGCGAGACTGTCTTTATTTTCCTCTACGCTTTGCCCCCCCCTCCCCCTTGCGCACAGCAAGACTGTATAACTCAACAAATGTCAGGTTATAAGCTCATAAAAACAACACCTTTCAAAATTAAATTTTAGTGTGAACGATCGACGAATGAAATTCACTGCCCTCTGACTGTAAACTTGCTCCCTTGAATTGATTTTTTTTTAAATCTTCTGTTAGCAAGTTGACGTAGTCTTTTCCTTGGGTGATGAAAATCCATCTCTATTTCCTAAATATTATAAAACAAATAAATACCTCTTTGCATTATACACTAAAATTAAAGGAATCGGTTGATCATTAAGGAATCTTAATTTTGAGCATCGTGGTGACTTTTATTTTGTTCTCTTATTCACCCTAATGCTTCTATGAGCCACTGGCCGCACCGACTTCTGTTCATCTTGACCCAAATAGAGGCCTGGTTCTAACGTAATACGTTTAGCTGCAATAACTCGAAATCGCTCCCGATAAAACGAAAACAGTGCTTCATTAAAAAAATCGAGACTTCTAAAGTAATTATATATGCTAATGACAAAAAGAAACCGTTAGTTTCTCTCACCTAACCTACGGTCACTTGTACCCCAGTTTTACACGTTCACCGCGATTCCTTCCACACATGTAACTAGTAGTATAACATTTCCTTATCGAATTGGTTCCTGCTACATATTTCTTCAACTGCATTTTAAAACAAAGCTTTCAAAAGCACGAATTTTCGTCAATGCGGTTAGAGATGCATTTCTGCTCCTTGTTCCCTTTTCAACCCACTCCTTTTAGTCACACAAAAAAAAAAAGAGAAAAAAAAAGAGAAAAACCTTTTACGACGGTGATTTCTCGCCAATTTCACTCTTTTACAGCCGGACAAAGACAAAGCCGACCTGCAGAAGATAGTTGATGATGTAAGTGTGTGGATAACTCATATTTATACCGACCCACGAGAAGGGGTTCATATACACTTCGCTGCGTGGTTCCGTGTTTTCGGTGTTTCTTTTTTTTTTTTTCGAATTTGGATGTGTTGTCTTCCCCCCCCCCGCCCTTTCCGCGAATTCGGTGGTTTTGGTATCAATTTCGCGTATCGCACGGCAAATCGATGTTTATCCTGAATAACATCTAGAAATCCGTTTGGTGTTTCTTGTGTAAATTGGGTAACTCATTACCAATCTACACAAAAAAACACAGAATCAGTGGAAAACATACCCCCCCCCCCACACACACACACACGAATTTGAAAAAAAAAGAAAAAAAAAACACCGGGCACACGGAACTTTAGTTATATTAAATCAAATAGGTAGGCCGTAGATTTTTGGGTTTTTATTTAAAAGAAAAATCAGGGAAGGTTTTTCGGTGTCTGTTATTTTTCATAATGTCGGTGTACGCCGTACGGTAGACTGTTTCGGACGGACACTAAAAACGGCGATAATCGGTGAAGAAATTTGAGGAAGAATGAAGAGTTCGTCTAAGAGGGAGGGTTTCAGCAAAGTTCTAGCAGGAGGAAAATCCTCCAGAAACAAATGTCTTTTACTTAACACATTTTGCATTTTTGACGCAAACAAATGTGTATCGGTGTTTTTATGTTTTAACCGATTTTGAATTTTGACACCAACGGATGTTTATCGGTCTTTTTCCGTTAAAGCCTGAAAGCAGGGTTGGGCAGAAATACCCAAAAATGTATTTGGAAATACAAATACTGGGATACATTAAAATAGTAGCTAAAATACTGACACTAAAATATATCTGTAAAAATGTATCGCGATACGTATCGGAAATACATTTTAAATAGAGGCAAAAAGTCTTTGGAAATACAAATACAGGAATACATTTTCGGGAGGGCAGAAATACAAATACAGAAATACTGATACTGCAATACATTTTTCAAATTTGTTTGAGACGCCAACTGAGATGAAGCTTGAGGTGGAAGTTTTTGATCCCGAAATTACTTTCCCGTAGGCTTGGCACTTTGCCTTGAAGGTAGTGGTTTCAGACGACGAGGAGTCTTCAATGGGCTCAAAAAAACGTTCCATCAAGGACTGACCGCGGTCCCTTCCCTGACATCCTGTCTGTCTGACGAAGGATGCGAAAATACTTCGACCTCTAAATAAATTCTATGTCACCCTAAATCCCATCAAAACATCACCACGCCCCTGTCCAATGAGGACAACCCCTGTCAACATTGATCACATGACGTCACGGTGGAATGAACTGGTATACTTTATCTGTAGGTGTGGCTTTGAACATGAAACTTTACCACGCTGCTGTATGAAAGGACAATACGTAGTTTCGTTGTAGGTTACCTCGTTGAAAATCGTGCATGCAGTGTCATTTAGAATTTTCGAGAATAGTGGACCCCCTGAAGCATCCTGGAACACGTCTTATCTTCTGTTACGGTTGAAAAAACGATATGGTACCATCCCTGTTGTGAAGGTCATTTCTGCCGATCCTCCACCACCGACGCATTTATTGCAGTCCTGAAGTTTCGCCTAGCATACTCCAAACAGAGACCTCGTGGATTGCGACCTGATATTGCCGGCACAGAGTGCGACCTCTCCGAGAGACAGCGCGCTCGAGACGAGTTGCAGGTGTACGAAGTCTGGGTCGGCACAGCGAGGCCACTGTCTAGGCCTCACCAGAGCAGCGGGTCACGTTCACGTCGGCTGATGACGTAACCCTGAGCCGTTACTTCACTGCGTGAGTCATCCTACTATTTCAAGCCAACCACCGCCAGGCTCGTACTGCAACGGACTGTGACTCAGCTTTGCCGGCTGAGTGTACTGTGTACGCTAAGGCGAGAGAGACGGTTAGCAGCGGGCATTAGATGCCAGTAAACAATGATTCATAAAATCCCTAACTAAGGACCTGGGGCAGAAGATGCTCTGACTCTATTCCTGTTTTCAAGTGTCAATTTGAGATATTGCAGGTGTTTATCGGGGTTTGTATTCAAGAAAATACCTATAAGAAAAGAAAAAGAAATACGGGTTGTGGTTTCGATTAAGGAAGCAGACTCAGTTCCGTTTGCGGGGAGGGGGGTGTCTTGGGTCAATGCAAGTGAAGCTGCAAATAAAAATCTTCCATTCAAGCTTGTTTTTTTTATATATCCTAAGCAGGGTTGGGCAGTATCGCGATACTATTTCAGAAACACATTTCGTATCTGTATTTCTGTATCGCGATACATTTCTTTTCACCGGTATCTGTATTCCTGTATCGAAATACATTTGGAACGTCTCTTTGTATCGCAATACAATCAGGATGAAATGTATTTCGTTACATTTCTTGAGAAATACTCGCCCCCCCCCCCTCCCTCCCTCCTCCCAAAATACAAGTCCGAACGTTTATTTTTTATTTTTTTTACTTCTGAGGGCATCAAGGTTAAGGAGATACTGGGGCATTGTTACCATGCTGACCAAGGTTCCTTCCGATTCTCCAAACTATTTTTCTATGCGTCCTCTCCTCTCTTCTGAGAAGTGCTGCGTAGTCGGGGACTCGAACCGGGTGGCGTACCAGGAGTGGAGTCAGAGCATCTTCTGCCGCAGGTCCTTAGAGTAGAGATTTCTTGAGTCATTGTCTCGTGACATCCAATGCCCGCTGCTAAATTAACCGTCTCCCTTGCCTTAGCGTACACAGTACACCCAGCCGGCAAAGCTGAGTCACAGTCCGTTGCAGCACGAGCCTGGCGGTGGTTGACTTGAAACAGTAGGATGACTCAAGCAGTGAAGTTCAACACATATTCGAATGCGTCTGCGGCTGCGCCCGTAATATTGCACGACTCAAGGGTACGTCATCAGTCGACGTGAACGCGACCCGTTGCTCTGGTGATCCGAAACCCAGGAAGGAGGCCAGACGTGGCCTCGCTGTGCCGACCCAGACTTCGTACACCTGCGGCCCGTCTCGAGCGCGCTGTTTCTCGGAGAGCTCGCACCTGTGCCGGCAATATCAGGTCGCAATCCACGAGGTCTCTGTTTGGATGATGCTAGGCGAAACTTGAGGACTGCATCCATGCGTCGGTGGTGGAGGGTCGGCAGGAAGGACCTTCACAACAGGGATGCCACCGTATCGTTGTTTCAACCGTAACAGAAGATAAGACATGAGTTCTAGGGTGCTTCAGGTGGTCCACTATTCTCAAAAATTCCAAATGACACTGCCTGCACGATCTTCAACGAGGTAACTTACAACGAAACTACTTATTGTCCTTTCATACAGCAGCGTGGTAAAGTTTCATGCTCAAGGCCACAGCTGCAGATCAAGAATACCAGTTCATTCCACCGTGACGTCAAGTGATCAATGTTGACAGGGGCGTCCTTATTGGACAGGGGTGTGATGACGTTTTGATGGAATTTAGGATGACAGAATTTATTTAGATGTCGATGTCTTTTCGCATTCCTCGTCAGAGAGACAGGATGTCAGGGAAGGGACCGCGGTCAGTCCTTGATGGCACGCGTTTATTTGAGCCCATTGAAGGCTCCTCGTCGTCCGAAATCAGTACCTTGAAGGAAAAGTGCCAAGCCT